>JAHQIW010001729.1:0-12736 GCA_019055375.1 Parelaphostrongylus tenuis | reverse complement strand
CTTTGCGATCTTCTGGCAATATGAATCGCTGCTCTCCACCACTACATATTCTTAAATGACGAGTATCTAGTAGTTTACGCCGTTATATAAAGAGGGCATTGTTGGAAAGAATAGTGAGCAGCTGCACGCATTCTTCAATCAGACGAATCGGCTGCGTGCTGATGACACCTACTTTTTCAGATGAGGATAAAATGTGTTGATAATAAAAATCTTACCAAATCATTGAGACGTCTGATACTTCGAAATCTGTTATTAGCTTGTAATACATAATTTTGAAAAGTCCTTTCTTCCGTCATAGTCTTTCCACAGTACTGGTCAGTTCTTGCCATTGCAAATAATAAAGCTACCACAAAATAGCTGACGAACATCATAGTGTCACGATCTAAGAAAGATTAAGATGAAATGGGACATTTCTAAATAGCGTGAATCATCTGCAATCACCAAGATTTGATGCTAAGAGCAACTAAGTACTTCACCGCTCTTAAACGACATAGAATAAAGCTCTTATTGTTCATCCGTGAGGAATGGGCCACGTGTTCCTCTTCATATTCTAAGTTCGTTTGAGGTGATTGAATGCACATGTGACTTTTACAATGGCTCACGGTGGCCTACTGCTGCATTGAGTCAGTGCTGCTTATCGTCACAGACAAATCTCTGACCAGTCTAGCTTTGATTTACCACCACGGAAGGATAGTGAACTTGGCCAGTCGCGTGCGCTAGCTCGAACCATTGAGCTTCTGTGCGACTTGGAGCACCTCGAACCACTGAGTCATGTGCGCTCCTATTATCATAAAATTAACGCACAATTAATAGACAAAAAGTTGAGGCTAGGAATTTGTTCAAATGACACAAGGAAACGTTGGAAACGTTTTGTGAACGTTGATCACTTTACAGAACGGCCATTTAACTGTAAGTGCTCTGCAAATGGGTACAGAATCGGAAATCTTTTCATAACTACCATCTATATGCTACTGTCATTCTGACCACACTGACTCGAGGTGACTGGAGGTTGACGAGACATGCATTGCGTGGCAATTGACCTTATTCGTGGAACAGCGATGAAACGATGTGACGGAGATTAACTCAAAATAAAATTTTAACTAGATTAGAAAGGCCGCATTTGCGGAATATAGCTCGCACACTAAGTGGTGGAGGTAGTAACGATGTAGAATGCTGCTTCTGAGCCCTTTTTATTCACGCCATGGCGGCATTGTTCAACGAATTTCATTCCAAAATGTTTATCCTGCTGTAATCACTCACATAAGCTGAATGATTTTCGTCAGTCAAGGTCAGCACTACGAAACCTGAAGTGATATCAGTTCTACAGAACAACAGCACACCCGAACAAAATATTCTTTCATTACGAGAGTAGGACTTTATGAATACGATTTAGCAGTATAATTCCTAGTGTTTATCTCACTTTCGCTTACCATAAACATTTGCAAATGTTTGCAGCGGTTGCAGATAGAGGGTTCGACGGATGTGATTAATATTCGGATTCACATATCGGATCGCCAAAATGTTTTCAACGAGTCATCTATCCTTAATGGCAAAGATCCGATACTTTGAGCAGAAGTTGGTAGGGTAAGTGGACATCTCCACTAAAGAATGAATACCTGATATGAATCGGTATGTCCTTTTCAAGGCTGGTAATCCATTTTAAATAGGAGAATGCAGATTGGCCATCATGGCAACCATCGCTAAACCGCGTTTCTGAGTACAAATGAACAACACCTGTATAGGTAGAAATTTCAACTAGTTTCAATCTTATTACATGGAAAAATAATTATGATATTGATAATGATATTACTTTGCAAATGTGACAAAACAATGACATGACATTCAGAAGTACTGCTGTGATTTGGAAAGCATAGCGATCAGATATTCACAGAATGCGGTGTATGTCCACGGTGCAAGTTAGATGGCATGATTTTCCAACATACGTACGTATAAGTGTTTCACACCAATATTGGTTTGAGTTGAAACCGTATCAGTTCACATTTTTTTAATGTTGCAATTTTACTCCTAACTTATATACGTGTTTATGATCGCATTGAGAGAATAATACGAACTTTGTATGTATGGGTACAGTCAGCTAGTCGTCAGCATAAAGTTTTAGAGTTCGTTAGAATTGTAACCGAAAAACTTTCAAACGTTTTCTCCTCAAATAGTTGAGACAATCGAATATACGACTGCCGGTTGCTGACTCGAGAAATGCGATGGAGACGGAGGATTGTTAAACCTCACCATAGTGTGTACTTACGACAAAATCAGGTATTAAAGAAATCCAATAGCGAATTTAGCAATGATCAAATAATCTTAATAAATCAAAGCCATAAAATGTTCTGCAACGGGAGTCAGCATACATTCCATAGACGGATCAGCTACATTTGAATAACTTGCTAATCTGTTGCGCGCATTCACATCCATGTCAGAGCTGAGGCCACCACACACTTTTACAAAAGGTTTCGCCATACAATATCATCTGAAACACCAGCTCTTGCAGCTCGCTTTTTTGTGCTACTCGCATTGTAACAATGTCAGCGCTATGTCACTTCTATCTTCATAAATCTCGATATACATAGACAGTATACACAATGGACGTATCCACTCACAGGTTTTCCAATAACAAGGGGATTGTAAATAGTTTAGTTGTCGGGACGAGTCTGAACCAAGGCCGAGCACACAAACGATAGGGCAGTCGCCTGCAACAAGGCCGACCACCACAGGGAGGTGTAAGGCAGCCGCTTGCAGCGAATCCCATCATCGACGACTCCAATAACTGGCACTGTTGGACGGATAACTTAACTGTAACTGAAATTAGTTTTTTTATTGGATGTTAATCAACGAGCAGTTCTCATACATGATTTTTGCTACTTTTGTAAACTTGTAATTGGAAAAATAGAATTGTCGAGCCAGTTGTGGTAAGTAGTTTCTTATAACCTTTCTGCTACACTTCACATGCCGAAGTGATTTCTGTAAGATAAAGAAGTTTGTTTTCAGGCCTCATAACACGATACAGCAAGGTGTTTTTCGTAAAACATGGTAATTTCAAACGATATTAATCACCAGTGGAATGGACATTTTTTTAAGAACTTGCAAATTTTCCTCTTCAATTCTCAGATAAATCAGGAGCGTCTCGTAAGTTATTCAGATTTCTTGCATAAATACTAATCAGTACATGTTGTTGTAAACTAAGAACAAATTACAACCGCTGAAATCGTCATTCAACAAATGGCCACTCTTCAAATAGCAGCCAAAGTCACACGTAAAAAAGCTCAAAGATCTTAAGTTTGTGGATGCGAGGAGGAATTAGTGTATAGAAAGTGCAAAATCCACAAATTTTTTGTTAAAAAACGACCAGTGAAACAAGAAATTCTAGTGTGGTTGCATCAGTAACCTGCAAAATTGGTTATCCAAGCCATGATTGACGAAGGTTTGTGGCGAAAACGAACACAACTCCTAATATACGCAATGGTAATACAAAAAAGATTGAGAAAATGTTGCTTTTGACGACTAATAATATCTGATCAGCTAGTCAGTTCATATAGAGACCGTAATCATGTGCGTAAATTCACAAAATGTGTACCGTATTATCGACATTAATCTTGCTTCACTTGTCGTCACCAAACTGTATTTCGTCCATGTGAAAGAGAAAGATCACAAACTGGCAATTATCATGTTCGTAATCAGATGCTTATTTACATGAAACTCTCGAGTGCATCGAAACCACTCAAAAATATGTATGGACTCGCTACTACGTGACGAAAAACACTCAAATAATTCGCTGAAACAAATCAGAATTGTCCTTTCGACCGCTATTCACCCGCTCAAAATGATATCTGATAAGTCCATAGTCGATCTAAAATCTAAAATCTGATAAGGACGTAATATGTTTTGAGATGTTAGGTCTAGAACGAAATTTTGTTTTTATTCTACAATCTTAGTATGTAGGCAACGTGTTGCAAAAGCATATATAGATACTTAAGTGTTTTACATTGATCACTGCTTCCAGTAATGTCTTGACCGTCGTAAATATAAGGAAAGAATCTCAGAAATCAGTGATTGGTAAATTGCTCCAAAAATCTTTCTCTATGGCACCCAAAATTTCACTGCCTATGCAGTGAGTTTTTTGCAGGTCAGGACCAAACTAAACATCTACAAAAGAGATTGGTTCCTTGTTATAACACTTGTCTTCTGCGTATATCGAAGACAGCGGACAGGGACATTCTGCTGACTGGGTCAGGATTCCGATAAGAATTCTGCTGCATGGACTGCACACAAATCTTGTTACAAGTCATAGGAGGCTGTCGGAGTACTACTTCTTTTATTTTCTGTTAGTTTTCAAAAGTGTGTCTATAAGGAAGTCTTCTTCTTTCATAGACGTTGTAGGCAAATGTAGCGGTGCGAATAATGTTGTCTCTATAGAATTTTATGTTCCACTTTTCTTAGGTTGTTCAACTCTGAGTCTAATTAAGAATTACTTAGTAATAGCGATGTATTCTGCTGCTGTTTGTGCTAAAAAAGATTAAGCTCTTGGCGTTGGTCAATCACTGAGGAATGCGCAATGGATTCGTCTTCAATTTTCAACTTCGTTTTGAGGTGACCGAATACATATCTGGCCTTTACAGTGACATCTATAGAGGAAAACAGCACGAATCTGTTATAAGAAATCAGACTGATGCTAAAGAACAGAATACTGTAATATAACAGAATCACAAGATAAATATAAAAGTTTAAAAATACAAAATCATCAACCATATGACGATTATTCGAATACTTGGCAAGAGAAACATGAGGTTGAGTCCAATCATATGGTACTCGTTCTCAGCGATGATAGGGCATGATTGGGCAACAAGGTAATACCTCGAATATCTATATTATATCTAGGTAACGAATAAAACCCAGATAAACCTCAGACAATACCATGGAAATATAGTTGAAAAAACATGTACACAGATATTAGTGAAGCTCAAGATCGAACTCTATCTTTTAGTTTCAGTTATTTCAATAATTCGTCCTATTTTAATGCAAGCCAAATACGAGATTCTTAGTACACAACTTAGTCCAACAGGTGGCGTTTCGGAAGTATTGTCTACTTCAGAGTCTGGAAAAAAATCAGATGCCCTCAACCCAGTCAGCGAAAATTTCATCACTTCAACAGAAAAGGAATCTCATGATTACTTTGTTCAAAGTGGAAATTTCAATAAAAACGGTATGGTAAAAGTTGCTCTTTGCTTGATGCGATTGAAATTCGGAGTTGGTTATCTTTTCTGTTAGAGTAGTGGAGATTGTCAGGGACTGGGTCCTGTACAATCTGAACCATCCCAAATCTAAAGAAAGCAAAAGTAGTGAAGCCTTAGCTGATTTTTTTGAGCTGTCTCATATCCGTATTTGACTTGCAAAGAAAAATCCGTAATTTACACAGAAAGAAATTAGATAAATTCAAAATAAAAAAGAACATTTGTGCTCACTCAAAATATCGTGTCATCAAACGTTGCCATATTGTTCCTTAACGTTGCGACAAGGGCATTGATTTCATAGGAATCTCCGAGAAATGTCCAGTGATATAAGTGATCAATAGATAATGTCCGAACTCTTACCAAGACGTTTAACTTTAACAATTAATTGGGCTGTAACACAAACAAGAGCGCATGTGACGCAGTGGTAAGAGGTGCTCTGTGTCGCACACGAGGTCAATGGTTCGATCCCGCGCTCATGGCTCATCAAATCGTCCATCCTTCTGGGGTCAGTAAATTGGTACCAGACTTGCCTGAAAGGACAAGTAGGATCGATTCGGTTTAGCGGGAGGCCACCACGAGTCACTGTAAAGGCCAGATATGTATTCAGTCACCTGAAAACGAATTTAAAAATCAAAGACGAATGCATGGCTCATCCCACAGGGCTTAAGAGCTTCATCCTTTATGACATGAATAGCACAAGAATACATCGCTTTTACTAAGCAGTTCCTATTCAAACTCAACTACGAACAACGTAACGAAACTGGAACATAAATGCTATGGAGACAAAATTAACAGCACCGCTACATTTCCCTACAACGTGTGATGCGAGAAAATGATTTTCTTATAGACGTACTCTTGGAAACTAGCAGAAAATAAAAGAACTTAGTGACAAAATAAAACAAATGTGAGAAAATCTATTCAAATTACTTTAAACAATGACACAGAATTTTCGGTATTGTTTTCTTCTAATGCGGAAAAAAGAAAAGAGAGAAAGAAAAAACTCTCGACGTTGATCAATCCCCGTGGAATACAGTGATGCATCCGACTTCATCAAGCATCGTTTAAGATGATCCGGTGCATTATGGCCTTAATATTGACTGGCGATCGTCTCCTAATATATCAAATCGATGCTGTTATCCTCTCCCTATCCGACATTTCTGGTACCAACTCAACAACTCCAGAAGGATGGAAGACTGGATGAGTCTTGAGCGCAGGACGGAAGAAAAGACAATCGGTTGATTGTCCATGTGTGTCCTACGACACTTCTAACCTCTGCGCTGCATACGCTCTTTTCTCGAAGATAGCTGTTGAGAAAGAAAAGAGTATGAATTCGCTGCTAAAAGCAGATAAAAGACAGAAGGTACAAGTGTTACGCCGGCAGTCTTCTATGACTCGTGACAAGATTTGTGTACAGTTTATGCAGCAGAATTCTTGTCGGAATCCTGAATCACGCACCAGAATGTGCCTTGCCCGCAGTCATCGATATACATACAAAACAAATGGTGCAACAAGGAACCAATCTCTTTTGTAGATTTCTAGTTTGGTCCTGATCTATAAAAGACACACTACATAGGCGGTGAAATGTTGGGCGCCGTGGAAAAGATTTCAAAAGCAATTTATATTTCAGTGATTTCTGAGATTTTTTCTCATGTTTACGATGGCCATGAAGTTCTTGAAAGCAATGGTCAGTGTGAAACACTGAAGTATCTATACAGTATAGCCTTTGCAACACGTTGCCCCACATACTGAGACGGTGGAATAAAAATAAAATTTCTTTTTAGACCTAACGGCTTAAAACATGTCTCATCCGCTTCATATTTTATCATTTTGAGTGGGCTTATAAAAGAGCGGACGGAAACAGAGGTATGATTAATTGTAAAAGACACATGCTCGACTGCTGGTCACCACAATGTCAAGTAATTCCTTCATCTGACTCGTGGTGATTTATCGCTCGATTAATTTATAGAGGATTATTTATCCTCAAGGGATCGATTGAAACGACGGAGGATGCTCTGATGACTCCCAATAAGACGAAACAGGAACCTGTATACCACTTGACCTAACGGCTCAAAACATGCCATATCCTTATCAGATTATACCATTTTGAGCAGGTCTATGAAAAGCGGTCGAATGGGCAGGTCTTTGCTTTGGTTTGACAAATTATTTGAATGACTTTTGTCACGTAGTAGCGGCTTCATATATATTTTTAAGTAGTTTCGAAACACTCGAGAGTTTCATATAGATAAGCATCTGATTACGGCCATGATAATTGCAAGTTTGTGACCTCCCTTTTTCACACAGACAAAATACAGTTTGATGACGAGAAGTCTAATAAAATTAATGTCGATCGTATGGTACACACTTTGTGAATTTACTTAAATGATTAAGGTACCTATAGGAACTGACTAATTGTTAAAGTTTAACGTCTTGGTAAGAGTTCGGACATTATCTATTGATCACTTATATCACTGGACATTTCTCGGAGATTCCTATGAAATTAGTGCCCTTATCGCAGCGTTAAGGAACAATGTGGCAACGTTTGATGACACGATATTTTGAGTGAACACAAATGTTCCTTTTTATTTTAAATTTATCTAATACCTTTCTGTGTAAATTACAGATTTTTTCTTGGCAAGTCAAATACGGATATGAGACAGCTCAAAAAAATCAGCTAAGGCTTCAGTACTTTAGCTTTCTTTAGATTTCGGATGGTTCAGATTGTACACGACCCAGTCTCCAACATCTCCACTACTCTAATAGAAAAGATCAACAACTCCGAATTTCAATCCCATTAAACAAAGAGCAACTTGTACCATACCGTTTTTATTGAAATCTCCACTTTGAACAAAGTAATCATGAGATTCCTTTTCTGTTGAAGTAATGAAGTTTTCGCTGACTGGGTTGAGGGCATCTGATTTTTTTCCAGACTCTGAAGTAGACAATACTTCCGAAACGCCACCTGTTGGACTAAGTTGTGTACTAAGAATCTCGTATTTGGCTTGCATTTTTATAGGACGAATTATTGAAGTAACTGAAACTAAAAGATAGTCATCGATCTTGACCTTCACTAATATCTGTGTACATGTTTTTTCAACTATATTTTCAAGGTATTGTCTGAGGTTTATCTGGGTTTTATTCGTTACCTAGATATAATATAGATATTCGAGGTATTACCTTGTTGCACAATCATGCACTATCATCGCTGAGAACGAGTATAATATTATTGGACTCAACCTCATGTTTCTCTTGCCAAGTATTCGAATAATCGTCTCTCTGATCATATGGTTGATGATTTTGTATTTCTAAACTTTTATATTTATCTTGTGATTCTGTTATATTACAGTATTCTGTTCTTTAGTAACAGTCTAATTTCTTATAACAGATTCATGCTGTTTTCCTCTATAGATGTTACTGTAAAGGCCAGATATGTATGCGGTCACCTCAAAACGAAGTTGAACATTGAAGACGAATCCATGCCGCATCCCTCAGTGATTGACCAACGCCAAGAGCTTAATCTTTCTTAGCACAAACAGCAGCTGAATGCATCGCTATTACTAAGTAATTCTTAATTAGACTCAAAGATGAACAACCTAAGAAAAGTGGAACATGAAATTCTATGGAGACAATATTATTAGCACCGCTACATTTGCCTACAACGTCTATGGAAGAAAGAGACTTCCTTATAGACACACTTTTGAAAACTAACAGAAAATAAAAGAAGTAGTACTCCGACAGCCTTCTATGACTTGTAACAAGATTTGTGTGCAGTCCATGCAGAAGAATTCTTATGGGAATCCTGACCCAGTCAGCAGAATGTACCTTGTTCGCTGTCTTCGATATACGTAGAAGATAAGTGTTATAACAAGGAACCAATCTCTTTTGTAGATGTTTAGTTTGATCCTGACCTACAAAAAACTCACTGCATAGGCAGTGAAATTTTGGGTGCCATAGAGAAAGATTTTTGGAGCAATTCACCAATCACTGATTTCTGAGATTCTTTCCTTATATTTACGACGGTCAAGACATTACTGGAAGCAGTGATCAATGTAAAACACTTAAGTATCTATATATGCTTTTGCAACACGTTGCCTACATACTAAGATTGTAGAATAAAAACAAAATTTCGTTCTAGACCTAACATCTCAAAACATATTACGTCCTTATCAGATTTTAGATTTTAGATCGACTATGGACTTATCAGATATCATTTTGAGCGGGTGAATAGCGGTCGAAAGGACAGGTCTGGTTTGTTTCAGCGAATTATTTGAGCGATTTTCGTCACGTAGTAGCGAGTCCATACATATTTTTGAGTAGTTTCGATACACTCGAGAGCTTGATATAAATAAGCATCTGATTACGAACATGATAATTGTCAGTTTGTGATCTTTTTCTTTCACATGGACGAAATACAGTTTGGTGACGACAAGTGAAGCAAGATTAATGTCGATTATACGGTACACATTTTGTGAATTTACACACTTGATTACGGTCTCTATATGAACTGACTAGCTGAGCAGATATTATTAGTCGTCAAAAGCAACATTTTCTCATTCTTTTTGTATTACCATTGCGTATATTACTAGTTGTGTTCGTTTTCGTCACAGACCTTCTTTAATCATGGTTTAGATAACCAATTTTGCTGGTTACTGATGCGATCACACTAGAATTTCTTGTTTCACGGCTCGTTTTTCGTCAAAAAATGTGTGGATTTTGCACTTTCTAGACTCTAATTCCTCCTCGCATCCAATAAACTTGAAAATCTTTAAGCTTTTTACGTGTGACTTTGGCTGCTATTTGAAGAGTGGATATTTGTTGAATGACGAGTGAAGCTATTGTAAATTGTTTTCAGTTTACAACAACATGTACTGATGAGTATTTATGAAGGAAATCTGAATAACATACGAGACGCCCCGATTTATCTGAGAATTGAAGAGAAAAATTTGCAAGTTCTTAAAAAAATGTCCATTCCAGTGGTGATTATTATCGTTTGAAATTACCATGTTTCACTAGAAAAACCTTGTTGTATCGTGTCATCAGGCCTGAAAACAAACATTCTTAACCGTACAGAAATCACTTCGGCATGTGAAGTGTAGCAGAAAAGTTATGAGAAACTACTTATCACAACTGGCTCGCTGTAGAAAATTTTATGGCTTTGATTGATTAAAATTATTCAATTATTGCTAAATTTGCTATTGGATTTCCTTATTAAATGATTTTGTTGTAAGTACACACTATGGTAAGGTTAAACAATCCTCCGTCTCCATCGCATTTCTCGAGTGAGCAACCGGCAGTCGTGCAATTCGATTGTCTCAACTATTCAAGGAGAAAACGTTTGAAAGTTTATTCGGTTACAATTCTAGCGAACTCTAATATTTTATACTGACGACTAGCTGGGTGTACCCATACATACAAAGTTCGTATTATTCTCTCACTGCGATCATAAACACGTATGTATAAGTTAGGAGTAAAATTCCAACATTATAAAAATATGAACTGATACGGTCAAAACTCAAACCAATATTGGTGTGAAACACTTATACGTATGTATGTTGGAATACCATGAGATCTAACTTGCACCGTGGACATACACCGCATTCTGTGAATATCTGATCAGCTATGCTTTCCAAATCACAGCAGTACTTCTGAATGTCATGTCATTATTTTGTCACATTTGCAAAGTAATATCATTATTAATATCATAATTATTTTTCCATGTAATAAGATTGAAACTAGTTGAATTTTCTACCTATAGTGGTGTCATTCATTTACACTGAGAAACGCAGTTAAGCGATTGTTGGCATGATGGCCAGTCTGCATTCTCATATCAAAATGGATTACCAACCTTGAAAAGGACATACCGATTCATATCAGGTATTCATTCTTTAGTGGAGATGTCCACTTACCCTACCAACTTCTGCTCAAAAGTATCGGATCTTTGCCATTAAGGATAGATGACTCGTTGAAAACATTTTGGCGATCCGATATGTATCGCCGAATATTAATCACATCCGTTAAACGCTCTATCTGCAACCGTTGCAAACAATTGGAAATGTTTATGGTAAGCGAAAGTGAAATAAACACTAGGAAATATACTGCTAAATCGAATTCATAAAGTCCTACTCTCGTAATGAAAAAATATTTTGTTCGGATGTGCTGTTATTCTGTAGAACTGATATCACTTCAGCTTTCGTAGTGCTAACCTTGACTGACGAAAATCATTCAGCTTATGTGAGTGATTACAGCGGGATAAACATTTTTGAATGAAATTCATTGAACAGTGCCTCCATGGCATGAATAAAAAGGGCTCAGAAGCAGCATTCTACATCGTCACTACCTCCACCACTTAGTGTGCGAGCTATATCCCGCAAATGCAGCCTTTCTAATCTAGTTAAAATTTTATTTTGAATTAATCTCCGTCACATCTTTTCATCGCTGTTCCACGAATAAGGTCAATTGCCACGTAATGCATGTCTCGTCAACCTCCAATCACCTCGAGTCAGTGTGGTCAGAATGACAGGAGCATATAGAGGGTAGTTATGAAAAGATTTCCGATTCTGTGCCCATTTGCAGAGCGGTTCAAAGTTAAATGGCCGTTCTGTAAAGTGATCAACGTTCACAAAACGTTTCCAACGTTTCCTTGTGTCATTTGAACAAATTCCTAGGCTCAACTTTTTGCCTATGCAATTGTGCGTTAATTTTATGATAATAGGAGCGCACATGACTCAGTGGTTCGAGGTGCTCCACGTCGCACAGAAGCTCAATGCTTCGAGCTCGCGCGCGCTACTGGCCAAGTTTCACTATCCTTCCGTGGTGGTAAATCAAAGCTAGACTGGTCAGAGATTTGGCTGTGACGATGAGCAGCACTGACTCAATGCAGCAGTAGGCCACCGTGAGCCATTGTAAAAGTCACATGGGCATTCAATCACCTCAAACGAACATTAGGATATGAAGAGGAACACGTGGCACATTCTCTCAGGAATGAACAATGAGAGCTTTATTCCATGTCGTTCTAGATACTTAGTTGCTCTTAGCATCAAATCTTGGTGATTGTAGATGATTCACTCTATTTAGAAATGTTTCATTTGATCTTGATCTTTCATAGATCGTGACACTATGGTGTTCATCACCTATTTTGTGGTAGTTTTGTTATTTGCAATGGCAAGAACTGACCAGTACTGTGGAAAGACTATGACGGAAGAAAGGACTTTTCAAAATTATGTATTACAAAATCATAACAGATTTCGAACTATCAGAGTTCGAAACCCTCTCAATAAATTGGTAAGATTTTTATTTTCAACACATTTTATTCTAATCTGAATAAGTAGGGTCGTCAGCACACGCAGCCGATTCATCTGATTGAAGAATACATTCAGCCGCTCTAATTCTTTCCAACAAGATCCTCTCTATATGACGAGCGTAAACCAGTAGATATTCGTCATTTAAGAATATGTAGTGGTAGAGAGCAGCGATTCATATTGCCACAAATCGCAAGG
>JAHQIW010001728.1:0-66041 GCA_019055375.1 Parelaphostrongylus tenuis | reverse complement strand
GACGCAGAAGCTTTCACATTATTAAACACCGTTGGGTATATCTGTAACATTATACCACCGCTAGAAGCGATAATACAGAAAGGAAATCTATTTGATTATGTTGTACCAAATGATGTTGAGCGATGGTTACAAGTTTGATGTCAGACAGGACTCGAACCCGCATGTCGATAACGACAACCAGTCCAAACTGTTGGCGATTGGATGCTGACAGATTGATGTGTAGTAGCTTAGAAAAGTGGTGTCAAAAAAGGCGTCGGTAGTGCAACGGATCGAGCACCCGCCGTCGAACAGGGTGAAATGCGGGTTCGAGTCCCGATGCCGTCAAAGTTTTGCACATCGCTCAGCACCATTGGGTATACAATCTGAGAGTGTTACATACTCCTATTTGCTTTAGAATCTGGCAGACAGTATTCGTGTTTTTCTGCTCCTTACTCCATTCCGACAATAAGGTTTTATGCAACTGAGATATGGAAGCCATCTAGACGTCACCTAAAACAGAAAGTGAAGCAAATTTTAGAAATCATGACGACATATCTGAATATAAGGAACGAATTGTTCAGGAGTGATGATGAAGAAGGCACAGCGCGTTAGTCGCCGAACCGAAGACTGTTTGCAGCATGAAAGGGTGGATGATAACTATAGGCCTAACCATGATGTATTTTCCTATAAGAGGCGGATTGGCGCAGCAGGCTAGTGATGTAGTGTATCAGGAAGCAAAGTGATAAGAAGGGCGCTGGTTCGATCCCCAGCCACAACACTCTCTTGCAATCAGCCATCATCGAACACGCCACAGGGAATGCCTTAGCTAAGCTACCTCCAAGTTTCAATGAGGATAGTCTCCATCATCATTCTACGTCACTCACAGAGAAGGCAAAATGCTCAAGCCGGAGCTGAAGGAACATGTGAAATGTCCAAAGACAGGACCTTCGTGGAGGACGAATATGAAGAAGCGAGTCAGATACTGAAAGTCCTGGGATGCGGACATATACTGTGGCTACGGGTTGTGTGTAAAATAATTCCATAATTAAAAAAAAGCTTTAGAGCCCTCGGCATTGATCAGTCCTTGAGGAATGCGCCATGCTTTCGTCTTCAATTTTGATATTGGCTCGAGGTAACTAAATGCATATCTGGCGTTTACAATGACTCGCAGTGGCCTACCACGTATCGAGCCAAAGCTGCTTATCCTCCCAGACGACATGTGTTCTTGGGTTCGTAACACTCAATAGAAAATCAATAGAAAACTGGGTGGCCCTCTGCAGTAAAATAAAACCCAGCTTTCGTCGCATTTTTGTTGAGTTTATAGTGGTATGCAGTTGACAAGATCAAAGGTAATCAGACTTTTTCAAACTCTGAATTAAGTGAACTTCGGAAACGCCAGCGACCATAAATAGACAGTACGAATGCTGAGACCACCGAAATGGTTTAGCGCCCCTTCGCGGCTGGGTGGTCCTCTCGCGCGTCGGACTGCGAAGTAAAGCAGGAATTCAACCCCAGCAGGGACACCCAAGCCGCGAGTGCCTCCGACGTTTCCACTCGGAAAGCACAGCTGGGAGCAAACCGTTCTAGGAATGACTGCCGTACTGGTAGGATGTAGTCGCAAGTTGGTAATCTCCATCTGATCGACAAAGGTAGGCGGCTGGTCTGATAAGGTGGCGACCTGAGAAAGCCTCGGCAAGGTTTACCTCGGAATTCCAGGGAACAAAGCAGCTAAACCAGCACAGTTTTCCCCGGCTGAGGTTCGTACTATCAGTGAACTCAGACCGTTCAAGTATCCAAGTGATAAGTGAGATACGTGTATATCACCTGCATCACCTGTCCCGTTGATCGTCGAGTGACTTGAGTAGGCACCAGCAACTCTTCCATTTTTCCCTATCGCGTGCAAGAGTACCCCACTATGTCCTCCTCGCTCTTGGGATTCGTTGGGCATCATATCTTTCTTCTATAGCTTTCGTGAAGAAATCGGACCAACAGGTCGGTGGTCTTCCCGTAGAGGGTTTGATGTCCCGAGGAATCCAGTCGGTAACGGCTCTCGTCCATCGGTTGTCGTTGAAGCGCATCACGTGTCCGGCCCACATTATTTTCGATATCCTGGCGTGTAGAACGGCGTCTCTGATTTTCGATCGTTGACGTAGGTCGGAACTTTGGATCCTTTCTCTCATTTGCGAGATACGGGATACTCCTAGCATCGACCTTTCGACTGCGCGTTCAATAGCGCCAAGTGACCTTTCATCTTGCTTACGTAGCGACCAGGTTTCTGCTGCACACGTTAGGGCAGGGAAAATCGTCCAGTCGAAGAGGTGGGTACGGAGTCGGATGTTCTTTGTCCTCTTCACTACATCTTCGATGCTCTTAACGTTCCCCAAGCCGCTCGTTTCGTCCTGCTCAACTCTGGGGCTAGGTCGTTCATCATGTTGATTTCACGACCTAGATAGATGTAACTGGAGCATTCGGAAATTGTCGTTCCGTTGAGCGTGAATGGGGCATTAGAAACCCATCCGTTCCTCATGAACATTGTTTTCGTTAGATTCAGTTGAAGACCGATCTTTCCACAGGCGTTATCGAAATCAGTCAACATTCGTTCCGCTTGGCTGATGTTTGGTGTTATGAGAACGATATCGTCAGCAAAGCGTAGATGGTTTAGTTATCGACCGTCAATTTTCACTCCCATTTTGTCCCATTCTAATGTTCGCATGACGTGTACAGAACATGTGCATATATATGTATATATATATATATATATATATATATATATATATATATAGAGCGCATGTGGCGCAGTGGTTAGAGGTGCCCTGCGTCGCACACGAGGTCACTGGTTCGATCTCGCCCTCATGGCTCACCAAGCCATCCATCCCTCCTGGGTCGGTAAACTGGTACCAGACAGGTCTCATACTTGTCTGGGAGGATAAGCAGCACTGATTCGGTTCAGCGGGAGGCCACCGCGAGTCATTGTATAGGCCAGATGTGCATTCAATCACCTCAAACGAAGTTAAAAATTGAAGTCGAATGCATGGCGCATCCCTCAGGGATTGATCAACGCCGAGAGCTTTATCCTTTATATATATATATATATATATATATATATATATAATATATATATATATATATATATATATATATATACTTGTTGCTGTTTTTGGCATTGCGATATCCAACGTATAGTTTGCCAGGCTCTCTCGGAGGAGCGGGAGAAAGGATCCGAAGTTCCGACCTACGTCAACGATCGAAAATCAGAGACGCCGTTCTACACACCAGGATATCGAAAATAAGGTGGGCCGGACACGTGATGCGCTTCAACGACAACCGATGGACGAGAGCCGTTACCGACTGGATTCCTCGGGACGTGAAGCGCTCTAAAGGAAGGCCACTGACCCGTTGGTCCGATTTCTTCACGAAAGCGATAGAAGAAAGATATGATGCTCAGCGAATCCCTGGAGCGAGGAGGGCCCACTGGACTACTCTTGCACGCGATAGGGAAAAATGGAAGAGTTGCTGGTACCCGCTCGAGTCATTCGACGAACAACGGGACGACAGGTGATACAGGTGATATATATATATATATATACATATATATATATAATATATATATATATATATATATATATACATACATGTTATATATATCGCTAAAAGCGGTTAATAAAAATTCTAACTAGTAATGTATAGACCCTGTTTCTTTCTTAAGCGATTTCGTAATGAGACATACTAAGCGTCGCATGAATGAAAAATCTGTAAAATAGAAAATAACAGAGGATTTCGAGAAGAAGAATTATTTTTTAAAAGTATAATGGCAAAGTGAGAGGGGGAAAGTCAGTCCTCAGCAACCGATTCGAAATTTCCTTAGAGAAAACTGGAACGAAACGACACGCCAGAGTTGCATCCGAAGAGAGAAGACTAGAAAGAAATAGGAGGATGAAGAATGAGCGATAGAGGTGATGATTGTTAGTGGAGCGCAAAAGTCTCAATCGAGCACACTATCCTGTTGCACTTCGACGTCGTCGTTGCCGCCAAAATGATAGCCACCTGAGATCTGTTCAAACGACACTAGGATTACGAATATAATTATCCACAGTAAATTTAGCCAAATTCCAGAAACGCTAAGTCCAGATGCTGTTCCAAAACCGTGCTAATTTTTGAGACTGGAACACTTTCCAAATGCTTCAAATACTTTTCGCACTTCCGTTAGTGTTTTGGACAGGATTTCGTCCTAATGTCAGGTATTTGAAAGAAGGAGTAAATGGTGTAAGGTACATGGTGGTGAAATGTCCACCTACTTCCCGAACACTCTCCCTCAAAACGGCAGCGAAACTGCGCCCTTCGCTGACACGCTTGTCTTCGACCTCTCTCATATAGGCGTGATGATAATGGCGTCGTATTCTCAGCAGGTTTGAATTTGCGAGTTAACGTGTATGATTTACGCACTTAATAAAGGGTTTAGCAGCAAATACGCACCTAGATATATCTTCCACAATATTTCTTTTCAGGGCAAACATACGCTGTATCATACACACACTATTCACATACGTCCATACATACATATGACAGTGCATGTATGCAGACGTGATACAGCTGCCATCGTAATGAAAGGATTGATCGTAGAGAAGCAGACCAAACGTAACTGCAAGGGACTTACACATTCTAGCAGTAATGTGTGTATGTCTGTGTAAACACATGTGTATGACTGTGTATGTGTGTATGCGCATGTACGTGTGTGCGCGTTAGTATAGGTACATGTATGCACGTATGTATGTGTGAACGAGTATGGAGGTGTACCTGTGTATATGCATGTGTAGGTGTGTGTATGTATGCATGCCCAGGACCGACTGTCTATTAACCTCAGACGGAATAAATCGCCAGTTTTTCTGCTAAGCAGTTACGAGGTGTTAACGGCAGCATTTATTAAATATCAGTCATGGAGCATAATAATCAATGTAGTGATGAAGCAAAGACAATTCAATAATAATGCAGTGGCAGACGTTTCGGCGAAGCTCGCATTCTTCAAAGCCTGGAAAGGTCAAATTGATCTGCAATCCACTCAGTCAAATCCTCTATAACCTCAGCAGAAAACGTAAGAAACGAATTTTGGATCGCATAGTCAAGAGCCTCACTTCAAAACACTCACCACTTAAATGCTTTACGTTCTTCAATTAATCATTGAAGACCTGCCACTGAGAGCCAGTGCGTAAGTGAGACCGTGCCTGGCTCAGGTCGGGAAGATTAGCCTGAGGTATGGTGCGAGGTCACGCGTTATTACGAGGCATTCCTCTTAGCGGTTCATTTTTGGGTCATTACTATGTATCCAAAAGCGTTCCTAAGTTTTATAAGCGAATGTTCTATTCCTATGCGAGGACGGTGAATTAAACGCTAAAATCTGCCCCTTTATGCTTCTGTTCCTTAAGCGCGCCTAATGGGGTGTTTGGGTTGGAGTTACGTTTCCCAGCTAGGTGCGCTTTTACACGGATGCAGAGTGGTCTACCCGTTTTGCCAATGTATTTATTAGCGCATGTCTAGCAAGAGATGAGATGATTTGTACCAGATCTCATGCAGTCACCATGTCTGCCGTTTGAGCAAATGTTGCAGTCTTTCGTTTGCAGATGCCGTCATACAGTCGGTTGCGGATTAATTGGCGCCTTAGTGTATTTGGAGGTACCTCAAGTAGTGCTACCGATTATCCAAACCTGCTCTTCTTAGTCGGCGTTTGATAGCTGTACTTACTTCGTTAGAAAGAAAGGGTAGGATGAATGAAACATTATTTTTGCCGGTTTCCGTATGCAGGTGGCGAGTATTTCTAAATTTAATCTGAGGAGCTCCTACCGTATCGTAGCCATTAGAGATGGCTATTTTTCGCTCCAAGTTCAAGGATTCCACCTTATGTTCTTTCGCTATGCACATAAAGAAAGCTGTTCAAAACATGTTTTCACAAGTACGCGTTTTGTGTGTGACGGTTGAGAAGATAGGTAATGAACCAAGATGTTTTTGTTGCTTGGTTTAGGGTATCGTTTTGCTTTATAAGAATTCTCGGCCAGGTTGATTTGAACGTCCAAAAATGGAAGCCAATTCGCCTTAGATTTCTCACGAGTGAACTTTATGTACTCTGACTGACTATTCACCTCCTGTAAACATTTGTTCGTCATCTCTTGCACTGAGGAGACGACAAAGCAATCATCTATATACCTGCAGAAGAGTGACGGTTAGAGATCGATTATTGGGCCCACCACTTTAGACATAAAAGCTTTAGCAAGTGTGGAGCTGGTCGTTGTTCATTGCCAGCCCTCTGATTTGTACGAAATTATTGCCAGACCATTCAAAGAATGAATGGTTTCGACACTGTTTTGAGAGGGAGATCTGCCCAATGGAGAAGCCATACATGTTTGTGGTTCTTCTGTGCTCCGTTAGAAGCCCGCAGATGGCTTAGATTGCGGACTTACTCGACACGTTTCTTAATTAGCTGATCACATCGAAAAATTCCATTATGTACGCGAATTGTGATTACCGTTACGTAGATATCTAGAAATATATGGGTATTTGTGAGATGGGTTGAATTGTGTTTTAGTAGTGGGACTAGTAATAAGTCCAGAAACCACGTTAATCCACCGTTGGCCGTACACACAGCTGATGATACGTTAACTTTGAATGTACGCGAATTGTGATTACCGTTACGTAGATATCTAGGAATATTTGGGTAATTGTGAGATGGGTGGATTGTGTTTCAGTACTGGAACTACTAATAAGTTGAAAAACCACCTTAATCCACCTGTTGGCCCGTTCACACAGCTGATGATAGGTCTAACTTTGATTTTGATGGATCAGTAGACGTAAGATCATCAGTGCATACCCACTTATGAGTTTTAATAAGTAAGTATAAGACGGGACATGGTGGTGGATCAAGTTTTAGTTGAGAGATAACGAAGGTTATAAAACAGCGGCGCCTGCTGTTCCTACTCACTTGTTCAATTTTCGATACTGTTTTCAGAATTCTATATCAGATGGTCGACGACAAAGTGTGGTGTATTCTTCGTGGTTTTTCGTTATCCCAACATCCAATTGATGAGGAGTTACTACGAACTCTCCTGCCTTATCGCTACAGCTTGGCGCAAAGAATAGCCATCTCTAATGGCTGCGAAATGGTAAGATCTCCTTAGGTTAGATTTCGAGGACAATCGGCACTTTTAAAAGGAAATTCTGAAGAAGATAAGGTCTTATTCATCCTCCCAAGTCTTTCTAAGACCAATGTCAGTGTTGTCCCAAGATTTTGGGCGGAATCGCATTGTTGTCTTTGCACTTTCTGCTGAAAGGACAGAAAGTTGTTAAGTTCAAAAAAAGAGATATTCAAATCATATTAACTGAAAATTCCTCAGGTCATCACTAAGCTCTCAAAGCGTGCTGTTAACAACATTACAAACGAGAAATTCCGCTTCAAAAGTAAGTGCACATGAATGAAAGCAACAGGAGGTAATCGTCAACTCACGTTTGAACTTACGAAACATTGCGGAAAAGCATCAAGAGGTCTCACGAAGGGAAGAGCAATAGTTACAGCGGAAGCCGTAAAAGCTGAGAAAAGTATACGCAACGCTTACTAAAAATTTGCCAATTATAAAACCACGGTGATTACACTTTAACACGCAGACGGAACACTTATAGCCACCAGAAAGGCAGTGCCTCCAGAAGGCCATGATTAGATCTCAGATCTGTTCAAAGACGTTTTCCTAGCTTCACATGAGATAAAAAAGGCTTAATTTGTCGCTTCATCGGTTCTTCTTTCCGAAATCCAACATGCTATTTCATTTGAAAAGAATCCAACAACACCTAGCCATGTGAGCAGGCAGTGCTTTGAAAAGGAATCACTGCGATAAACCACATTCATACGCTAAGAAGCTTGAGTAAAGTATCGGAAGAGTATAGAGCAGTTTCATCACTCTGGTGAAGGCTTCCGATTCATTCAAAACTAAAAAAGTCACAAAACCTCTGAACAATCAGGGCATCTAAGGTCAATAAATTAAGATTTTTTGTGAGCCATATAAAAATTTCACAACCAAGACAGCACTGTGTCACAAGGATGTTGCCATTGAGGAGAAGAGTTGGATCGACAAGACCATTATCACGCAGATATCATCTAATCATATCACCCAGCACGCCATGAGAACATCAGAATGAGACAACAAGATTGAAAATCGACACGATCAAGAACAACACCATCTCCGTTTTGCAGATGACATGGTTTTGGTGCACCTAGCATATTTCACACAAAACAAATTTTGGCGGACTTTGAAAAGGCTCATTGAGAGGTTGGTCGTCAGTGAAATCCGACAAGAACCGTCTTAATGAGGAGCGAGTCGATTTCGTACGCGCCATTAATGCTCAGTGAGATGATTATCTTTGAATGCTCTAGCCAAGTTATCTAGGGATGAGGTCAATGAAATGAATGGCTCACTCCAGAGTTGAGCAGGGCGAAACACTGGCTTCAGTTGCTTTCAAGGGCATTGACGTCGTGGTGATCAAAGTGAAGAATATTCGACTCTGTGCTCACATTTTTGACTCCATGATCCTTTCGTCTCAACGTGTTTGCTTATTGGCTTGATAACAATGCAAGAAGAATAGGAAATCACTAGGTGTTATCGAACTCACACTTGATAGGATGATAGTAGGAATATGCGGCCCAGTGCTAATGAGAGAAACAATCTGAAGATGCGAAACTGTCTACCATCAAGAATCGGAAACGCTGTTCTGTACTATCATGTGTGGAAGAGCAGGCGGGCTAGACAT
This sequence comes from Parelaphostrongylus tenuis, assembly GCA_019055375.1. Taxonomy (NCBI): domain Eukaryota; kingdom Metazoa; phylum Nematoda; class Chromadorea; order Rhabditida; family Metastrongylidae; genus Parelaphostrongylus; species Parelaphostrongylus tenuis. The sequence goes on along the minus strand of JAHQIW010001728.1, from coordinate 57,278 downwards.
GTAATACTTTCCTGCGAAACCGATGAATTAAGGAAGTGAAATAGAGAGGTCAATGAGATGTCGACACAGAAATGGTGCACTTACTAACTAAACGATCATGACACATTTCTTTAAACACTTCACGAAACCCTATAAAAAGATGTGATATTCGGCGATTTCTTAGAGCAAGCACTGCCCCGCAAGCTGTCTCGTATCCGGTAAAAAAAAGTTACTGACACACACCCGAGTTACGAAGACAAAGAAACGACAAAGTCACAGGTGATACAGCGCAAGAAACCACTGAATCCTGCAAATCAGGGGCATATGGTTCACTCGTTAAATACACTTGAGCTTCGTTACATTTAAATATCACTTCCAATCTTGCTTGCCCTTCATCTTGTAGACATGCCATCAATTTGACTAGTTGATTTGGAATTTTTTCCTCGAAAGAGAACTCTGAGTTGAACAATTTGCATACCCCATTATCTTCATGGATCGCTACGACAACGAAACGAGTGGAGAAATGTTGAGGTGTAATCGTTTATAATTTGATTATGCCTTTCACTGTTTCAAGATCTTTATGCTTTGCCTCACAACATAATGTAGTGTGATATATTTCGGGTGTTACTGCCATCATATATAGAAGTAAGAGAATAGATCAGTAGGTTATTAGTGTGGCACTTCACTTCTGATGCGCATACGCTATGTAAGACTCTACCATGATTGATGACAGGATTGTAGATATCAGCGATGACGCCAACTACTCTCTGTAGTCGATCAGATTGCTATCTGATAAAAAAAGATCAGTACTAACAACAGTTTGGTGAACATCGTCATGCAGAGCACCTTCATACTCCTCTTCTTAACATGCACTCAAGCAAGTGGGGTAGGTTTCCTTCTTCGAGAAGCGGAATTCTTGAAAATGGTGATTTCTATTGAACTGAAGTTTATTACCTAAGGAATGAGTAATCAATGATTGAGAGTACTTCTATCTACTTATGAGAAGTTTAGCGCAGCATCTACTCCGACATGTTGAGGGGGAATTCGCCGTTTGCTGATGCTGTTACTACCGAACGCTGTTTGGCAAATATGGCGAAACTAAATGAAATTCAAAGTAAAATCTTTGGAATAAGGGTGAGTCTGAGATGAGCTTTTATAAAATGTTCTACATTGAAATTCACAACATTCCAAATAACCAAGTTACGCTGGTTCATGGCTAGTTTAGTATCAAGGTAAAGTCTTTCAGCACATCTTCAAGCTAAACCTTACCATGCCTCCTATCTCATCGAGAACAGAGAATCGGTACCAGAAATGTCTGCAAAAAGCTGACATTTCGATCCATATACAACGGCGACGGCCTGTGGCGAGAACTTAGGAACGACATATCAGGTCGTCTTAAGATTAGAGACCGAAGATCAACAAGCACTAAGAAACATATAGGGATGTTCGATGATCTTCAAGAATAACGGTAGCAAGGAGACGAGTTGGGGGAGAGGGTTGGAAATCGCACAGTTTACCGGTTATATGGAAGGAAATTTTTTAGCAATTTATTTGATCCGTCGTCACAGTATTTTTTTTCACTGTGCGGATCCTGGTACTTCTAGCATTCAATTCGTTTTTCTTCTTCTTCCTGAATGGAGTATAATACTGATTGAGCGAGTCTCCTTGCAATCTCGAGGATAGGCTTGCTGTGGCGTTCCACAGGACGCTGTTGTTGACTGCCAGAGAGAAGTGGGGGTTAGAGCTCGGCTCCATGCGCGCCGTGACTAACATCACAATCACTCGGCCACGGTGCTCCGGAAATAATTTGCCCATTGTTATTTCTGAACAAATTCTTTGCTTTATTTCTGGCACTAATTTTAAAGCACTTTTAAATACCCCTGGCATCAACTGTTTTCAAAATCTCGCAACAAACTTAAAAATAATTTTAAAAAAAGGATTTTCAAAGCCTAAGCGAGGTTGGTACGCTAGGGCCATACACCGGTGTTTCGGAGGTCTCGTCCTCCTCGTCAGTGACCTGCGCCCCACATTAAGCCCTGAATTACAGCAAGGAGGGAGGCGTATGTGGTGACGGCACAGTGTACAATGACACTGGTCCATCACCACTTCTCAGTCGATGGATCTCGGCTGTTACAACAAAATTGATCCATGGCATCGACTGTTTTTAAAACCTCGCAATAGACATTCAAAATGATTTTAGAAAAGGAAATGAACTTTCAGTTATCATTATTGTTTACTTACTGTGCGTCGTGAATACATATTCACTGCTTTGATTACGTGACGACTCATAACACTGATGTCAGTTTATCAATAATTGCAAAGATCTTTAGTACCTCACCGTTATCTATGCAAATTTCCAACTCAACTTGAACACGCATTTTCTGCTTAAGTTCAGAGTTCCAGTAGCCATCCTTTAACACGATCTCGACAAATTTAGTGCAGCGCTTTATTTTGAAGAAGGCCATTCTATTGAGATGTAGCAGTGAGAATAGAATTATATCTCACACTGTCCTTGTTTTTCTGTGGACAGGACTTCTCCTTAAACAGGAGTAGTCATTCGGTAGCACAAATTTTGAGACTTTGAATAATGCACTTAGATTTCGAAAACGACCTTTCAGTGCTCGGTAGCAGCCAAAGGAAAATTGGATTTCGCAGATACTGCTCATTTATTGCCGTCTGAGCGGTTTCGATTGCGCGGTCGATTGATCGCACAGCGAGGTGCACACTCAACGCGCGGTCTTCTCTAGTGGACTTTTGGTTGTTCGCAGTGTTGGAAATTTCTAATTAGCATATATGAATTTGATACTTCAAGATTTCTACTATACGTTCCTCTGCTTTTCGTGCATAGGCTTAGATTTTCAAGCTAAGCATTTAACTTATGCTTAGTAACTGGCTTATTGTGCAATATAAAATTGAATTGTAACGTCGAAGCTTAGAGAATGATATGAGAGTTTCTTCGAGATTTACAACGCACTGAACCTAGAAATCTCTGCGAAACGAAGATAACATTTCAATAAATATTAATAAAAGGAAGTGGCGCAAAAACAATTCAGGGTGGAACATGATTTTTGAGCTCTCCTTGACCAATATTTCTTTGAGACTTCGACAAAAAAAGCATTCATGTCTTGTCTTTGAGAATGTAGTTAGCTATTCTCTCCGTAACTTGTTACATTACGTTTCGTTTATGTGAGACACGCGCGTTTCAGCGGTTTCTCTATTGCCAGTGCCTTTTCTAGTCACTTGCCCCCTGTCATAGAGGTAGGGCGACGAAGAATAGTGCGTTCTCGTTAAGTGAAGAATCACTGACTGCCAGCATTGACTGCCTACGCCCTGCGGCTAGTATGAGCAATATATGACATATTTTTCAGTAATTATACCACTTCACAAGAGCGTATTTCGTCGCTTTATCTCTATGATAAGGGACGAGTGGCCAGAAAAGACACCGATAATGGTAAAACCGACAAAACGCTGGGTCCACATCCACGATATAACGTGGCAAGCCTCAAAAACGGCTAGAAGCATTCTCAAAGTCTATAAACCAAGCATAATTTCTTTACTGCTATATCGCATCATTAAGGTCCGTCTGAAAATCAAGCACGGCTCTAAAATTGACAAGGTTATATTATTGAACTACTGGACTTTAAAAAACAGGAAACATGTTCATTCCAAAAGATTGAAAATGCGCTCAAATAACGGGAAACACTCTTTTCTAATATAAGGATACGTCTGAAGCTTGGAATTCTGACTGAATTATGGAGGAGATTTTGTTATATCGCGGCATGGGTCCTAACTCTCAAGTGTCCGCTACTGAGTACGATGAACACATTTTATCGTAGCGATTCTGATGTTGTGCATGCGCACCGATCATGCCTCTGCGTATTTCTTCTGAGTTGAATGCCGTGAAGACGATTTACTGCACATGGCTCAGTTTTCGAAATAACTTCAATGTTGCGATGCGCAAGTGGTGGTTGCAGAATCAGCAGAACAGAGAACTCCTAATTTGCTCATCTGCATGCCTGGATATCTCTTTTCTACTTATACCAACTGTAACACGATAAGTGTCCATTCTTTGCATTATGCTCAGATAAATATTTTGAGTGAAACGTCTTGTTATGCCTGCGATAGACTACAGAATTCTGTCAAATTGCTCTCTGGAGAACCATTACGATAAGAGGTCGATGACGAAGCCGATAACAACATGGTAAGCAACGCGTTCGTCACAAATGTTGACTCTCGGATAATGAACAAAGAGACAGAGAACAATGCTGTCCGAGAAATGTCAGTATTTGGAATTCTTAAAGCAATATAAAAATTGTCGTTGACATTACTTTTCTTCGAAGACGGGAGGTGTTCAAAACGGCGTAGTGCACACTTGCAGAAAATCAGCAAGTCTTGTTAATGACTGCACGTTCCCGAATTTGGGTAGCTGATTGTATAGCAGACAAATTTTTGTGGCGATCAGGGAAATCATGAATGAGAAAGACGGTTTCACTTTCACAATGAAGGCGACAAGAAAGCACTAGCAAACCTGGAAATATGTTTGTTTCTGGGAATGTAGTTTTCTTAATTGGAAATAAGGATTACTAGTGCTTACACATTGGCTTTTATCCGAATTTATCTTAAACTGTCCCTAACAATATGCGATTTCCACGTGGCGACAAAGTGCTCACATCCACTAGATTTTCTATACAACTGCCAGCAGCGTCCGCTGTGATTTAAATAGCGGACTAACTACCTCAAAAGTAAGGCTTATTTCTCCCCACGTCACTATTGCTATCATGAAGGCCTTCTCATTAACTAATTACAGTATATTAATTTTCATTTCAATCGTAGTCTAGTGGAGGAGCAGATACTACTGACGGTTGTTTGCAGATACAAATTCTGCGCAGCAAATGTACACTGCCTCTTGTACTAACGTAGAAGTAGGAACGAATTGCCTTCAATCGATGCTCATTGTCTAAGTAGGTAATTTTTGAGTGCTTTTTTTATTGAGAAATAATGGGTTGTAATCAGAAATATGCATCTTCCTGAAGAATTGCATCTTGAAGTGAAGAACTCGTCAGATTGATGATTGCAAACAATGTCAAGGAGTGCCCAAGTTCTATGCTAAAAGCCCTATGGTCTTTATCTATAGCATACATGCAATCGTCCAAAAACCTAATATTAATGAGTGATGTGCTTGACTTTGACGTCAGCTGGGATCATCAAGCCCGCATGACGTCAAAGTTTGCACATTACTCAACATCATGGGGTATCTGTATAATATCAAACTACAGCTAAGAAAGCGTAAATAAAAAAAATCTTGTCAATCATATGAAAAAATTTCTTTTTTAATCACAAAAGGTAATTAAGTGGTCAAAGGCATAATTGCTTCAAGTACGATTCGGTCACATAGTTCAGGAAAAGGCGTTATATAAAGCAAAAGGCCTATCGTTGAGTCCATTTTACTAATATAGGGAGTGAAAGCGAGTTAACGACTTCCTCAATGATAAAATTCGGGTTCGCAATCGTGAGAACAATCGACCGAAAATGGGCCAGTCGCTATAATATCGATGTCAGGTAAGTGTAACTCTTTATGGTAACTCTTGATATCATAAGCACTCATAGTATCATTGTACTCACAAGGTACGCTATGCACAGGATCTTCCATAAAATCGTGCCTTTAGCAGTGATTCACATTCTATGCTGTTGGGCAATCCCATGCAAATAGTCCGGCATGCCATGTTGTGCCTATAGCTCCATATTGAAAGCACAAGTATTAGTCAGTTTCCAATTCCATGAGCTCTCCTGTCAAATTCTGTTGCATTTCAATGCCATTATGAGCGTGAACATTTGAGAAGAAACTTCATAGTAGAAACGCTGGTTCTGCTAAAAACCTCTGCGATTTGAAGTAAAATCAAAGATTGGTTTGTCTTGTAAAAGCTTAGTAAATCGCGAAAATAGTTGATGGTTCGCCAAATTCAAGACTCAAATTCAAGAGCGAATTTGATGGGATCACGCGAAAATAATGTGCAACGTTTCTACAACGGTTATCACGAGCTGAAGTCTGCTCAACCTACGTGTTGGCTTTTTGTCACCTTTAAGGAATTATGTGCCCTTGGTGAGGAGTACGATGACCGAGACAGTTGCACACTGTGCAATGGCTGCTGTTTATGATGGCGGAGAATGTTTTTTGTGTGCTTAGACGTTCACCTCGGATTTTAAATCTAGAAGGACGTCAGAAATGTCACACCATTAACTAATTCGAAGAGGCTAGGATGACGAACTTTCAGAGTGTGGAAGAATGAATACTTTGGGCAGTCGACGCGGACTATTCCGGCTTTGAACACAGTAAATTGGCATGTTTACACTACCTTACACCACGTTGGCCTAAGAAAGTATTGACTACTTATATTGAAGGTGAATGATCTAGCTTGGCATAAAATTAAGGACTTCGTTATGGAATCTAAAAGTAGAGCACCAAACCGCTCAAACTGGAGTCTTTTCAGGTGTTTAGTTGACCTATGGAAAAAAGCTGTGAGACATTATGATGTTCTAGTGCACAATTTCGTAACCTTATCAGATGGGATCGTTGATCACTTGCTAATGGCAGCTGGTGGAGGATATCGCAACAGAAAGTGATAAAAAGTTACTATGGCAAGCTTCGCTCCCCCTATCCCTCGACACACTTTCAGTCAAGCAGCTTGACACCTAGGAACGCCCGTGCTCGACTGCTGCAAAGATTGCAGGTGTTACGTTTTGAGCAGCATTCTACGACGTTCATGAGGTACGCGAAGTGCAAAATGTAGCTCTAAGAAACTCATAGTCAAAATTAAAGTATCTTGCTATAATTGGCTACTTATCATTTCAAAAACATAATTTCCATTTCCTACCACTTTTTATATTTCTCAGTGGCGATGTCCTCTCCACAATCTCAAATGTAGTTTGAAGAGCTAGCAGTGCCTATGTTCTACGCTGTCCATTCCTCCGCGATCTCCATTAAGTGTACTTTGCAAAATTTCAATAAGGAAAAATGAAGCTTAGAAAATTGAATCTAAGGAGACTGAGTGGAAAGCAAAAATTCAAGTACACACCTTGTCACAAACCCTCTTCAATCATGTTTTGGATAATCCATGATTTTCGTTGATGATGGGCTGACACTGGAGGCTTTGGTTTACACGACTCATTTTCAAATGAAATGCAGGGATCCGGCTTTTTTTGTGAGCACAACTTCTTTTCTCGCATCCATTATTTTTGATGATCTCAAAGCTTTTTATGTGTGACTTCGGTTGGAGTTGAAGAGTGCCGTTTGATGAAAGTCGTTGAGGGGGTCGAAGCGACTCTCTATGGAATTTTGAAATAACAGCGCTAAAGTGTTCAAAGTTGTATGAGAGAAAGTAAGCTCTTTTCAGATAGTTCTTGGATTTTTAAAGGTTTAAAGTCTTTGTGAGCTGTTTGGGGTCGCCAGCACAATTCTCTTTTGGAGCGGCATCAGCCACTGCGCTACTCTCCGTATAAAGAAGTTTAGAACTTTTCTGAGATCATTGTCGCCTTCCACATAACAGAAATCACCACCGTGGTTTGGCAACTTTGATCATTGCGGGTTTAAGAGCGTTATAACGTTGAAACCTTTGTCTCAACAAGATTTTACGTGAAATTCGCGTGCATTTGGTCCTTGTTGTTTACATGGAGAAGTGAAATGGTGGTGAATTGCATTATTCTCTCAACAACATGCAGTGATTCTGAATATTTATTGTACGTGCAAAATGTAAGAAGAAATATAAATGATTTACGAGAAGTTCGGCTGCGTCTAAAAGTTTAAAAATAAGACAGTCACAACTGCGTAGAGAATCCGCCGTCGATTCCACTGGTGGTAATTATCACTCGAAACCACGTTATATTTTGCAACTGCCGTTTATTGCTTACTAAAAAACAGAAAAACCTTTCATATTCAAAAACCACTTTGGTGTTCAATTTGAAGCGGAAATCCTTCATTGAAGCTTCTCACCGCAACTGGCTTATCCATTCGTTTTTTCGATTACAATGCTACATAAGGTAGGAGTTTATTCAAATTGCTCATAGATCTCCATCAAATGCTTTGTAAAATCAAATTTGAAAAGACTCGTCAGCTCCGTGCTCAACAACGTAGAGCTCACCAGACGCTGATGTTGCAAACTCCGCCACTGTTCTCGTTGCGGTCGACGACTTTTTTAGTTTGTGGGTTCGGCGGTTTTGCTGCAAACTCTCCTACTGCGATAGATTTGCTCCTCGATTTCGAGAATTCTCTTAACAATGTAAGGAACCTTCGTGGTTATTCGCTTCTTCATCACGGGTGATGCTTATGGTGAGAAGCTCGGATGCGGCGGAATGATTTTCCCGTGCCACAAGTGTCCATCGAGAGTTCTACTATTGTTTGACGGCGCATTCGATACAGCGATTACTCTATATTATTCGGGCGAAAAATTGTCGTGATCACTAAACTGCTTGCGATCCTTTGTATATGGAAGGCATGTGGGGACACAGTCAAGGTTTATGAAGACTAAAAGTGATATGGTTCTGGTTTTCATACAATGCGAGCAAGACACAAAGCGAGCTACAAAATTGGTGTTCCACGCGTCAATGCATGATGAATCACGATGCGGAAGAGTGTAATGTTTTCAATTCCGACATGGCTGTAAAAGTGAGTAGCAAATTCGAAACATTTTGATTCAAGTGGTCCTTCTATGGAATGTATCCCGACCTTCCGTCACACACAGAATGATGGATTCAATAGTCCTCCTAAGTTTGCTATAAAAAGTTTTTCTTACCTAGACGTATTAGCACGCTATTGTGGCGTTTTTTGCATCTTCCTTTGGGCATTTATCGACTGCACAGCCGACTTTTGTAATATCCGCTAGTAGCATCTATTAAAGATGAAGAAGTTTCTAGCTTCGTACAAATATCTTCTCAACAATGTTTACCGTTTTAACTTAAGCAGTAACTTGTCTTGTCCACACACGTAAAATTCGATGGGCCAGAACGTTGCGGTGTGCAGAGATGAATCCTTGGTTTGCACTGAAATTGCAACATTGAGGAATATCAGTTGATTTTCCTCCGAGTTAGACTAGCACTGAAATGAACATAAATACATACAAATGTTCGAATGCCACAATATCGCTTCCGTTTGGTGGGTCCTTTGGGCAATTTTCAACTGCTGCATCGGCTTTACTCTCCATATCACAATTGTAGATCTAAATGCCATATCATTATGTTACTACATTCCCAATATATTATAGTTATCACAAAAGAATTGAAACTAGTACAAATTTTTCGTAGAGTGGTAGGATTCATTCATACTGTGGAATTCCGTTTAGTTAAGGATTGTCATGACTGTTGCACATGAATTTCATATTCAAAAAAGAGTATTAACCTTAGAAATTCCTGAGTGAAAGAAAAAACCGTTTCAAACAACTCTACCGATTTCTACTTAGGAGTTGTGGCCTTTTGTCGTTGGAGGCAATTGTTCTAAAGTAGCCCGATACTGTTTGGATTACCAGAGCATTTTATAACCAAGCTACTTACCACGCTTATGGAATTCAGTATCATTCCCTCCTTTTCTTGATTATTGACTCTCTCCCTACATATACGCACATATATATAAATGCATATGTAAATTAACATACCTGTGTGTATATATGCATATATTTGCCTATCTATATACATAAATATATATATATATATATAAATAAATATAGTAAGCATAATAATATATATATATATATATGTATACATGTATATATAGTAAGTAGTGTTATGATTCAACAGCATTTTAATGCAGCATATCATTGGAACTAAATTTTTCGGAACTTGAGAGGCATTTTAGTCCTCAATTTCCCACCCATGCACTATAACAACGAAAACCAGTGATGCGTGGGGAACATCGTTGTGTTCCGTAAACGAAGCTCCTTTTCGAACTTATCTTTGTTCCATGGCATCGACTGTTTTTGGAACCTCGCAATAAACATTCAAAATCATTTCAAAAAATGAATGTTCAAAGCCTGAGCGAGGTTGGTACGCCAGGGCCATACTCTTTGCTACAATGCAGGGCTCAATGTGGGGCGTAGGTCACTGACGAGGAGGACGAGACCTCCGAAGTACGCGTGTATGGCCCTGGCGTACCAACCTCGCTTAGGCTTCAAAACATTCTTTCTTTTTGAACTTATCTTCGTCTTGAAACACGAATTTCAGCGAAATAGACAAAGATCTGTGCACTTCATAGATTCTCTAAGCTTTCAACGAAGTTGAGAACAGTGGGAATATCTTTGCCGGAAAGTTGACGAAAGCACCTATTTTCCGTTCGCACACTCAAAAATGAGTCGAACGAAACCCGTTATTGCGGAACTCTGCCATTGATATAATGTCGATTTTAGACGCAGTCAGATCGTCTAAGGGTTTTAAAAGCTTGAGATGTTGTTTTGGCACTGATACTTGAAATTAGGTACTTTGCGATCTCCTGGCAGTATGAATCGCTGCTCTCCACCACTACATATTCTTAAATGACGAGTATCTAATAGTTTACGCCTGTTATATAAAGAGGGCATTGTTGGAAAGAATAGTGAGCAGCTGAACGTATTCTTCAACCAGACGAATCGGCTGCGTGCTGATGACACCTACTTTTTCACATGAGGATAAAATGTGTTGAGAATAAAAATCTTATCAAATTATTGAGACGTCTGATACTTCGAAATCTGTTATGAGCTTGTAATACATAATTTTGAAAAGTCCTTTCTTCCGTCATAGTCTTTCCACAGTACTGGTCAGTTCTTGCCATTGCAAATAATAAAGCTACCACAAAATAGCTGACGAACATCATAGTGTCACGATCTAAGAAAGATTAAGATGAAATGGGACATTTCTAAATAGCGTGAATCATCAGCAATCACCAAGATTTGATGCTAAGAGCAACTAAGTACTAACGACATGGAATAAAGCTCTCATTGTTCATCCGAGAGAAATGGGCCACGTGTTCCTCTTCATATTCTAAGTTCGTTTGAGGTGATTGAATGCACATGTGACTTTTACAATGGCTCACGGTGGCCTACTGCTGCATTGAGTCAGTGCTGCTCATCGTCACAGCCAAATCTCTGACCAGTCTAGCATTGATTTACCCACCACGGAAGGATAGTGAACTTGGCCAGTCGCGTGCGCGAGATCGAACCATTGAGCTTCCTGTGTCGACGTGGAGCACCTCGAACCACTGAGTCATGTGCGCTCCTATTATCATAAAATTAACGCACATTGCATAGGCAAAAAGTTGAGCTTAGGAATTTGTTCAAATGACACAAGGAAACGTTGGAAACGTTTTGTGAACGTTGATCACTTTACAGAACGGCTATTTAACTTTAACCGCTCTGCAAATGATTGCACAGAATCGGAAATCTTTTCATAACTGCCCTCTATATGCTCCTGTCATTCTGACCACACTGACTCGAGGTGATTGGAGGTTGACGAGACATGCATTACGTGGCAATTGACATCATTCGTGGAACAGCGATGAAACGATGTGACGGAGATTAATTCAAAATAAAATTTTAACTAGATTAGAAAGGCTGCATTTGCGGGATATAGCTCGCACACTAAGTGGTGGAGGTAGTGACGATGTATTATGCCGCTTCTGAGCCCTTTTTATTCACGCCATGGCGGCATTGTTCAATGAATTTCATTCCAAAATGTTTATTCTGCTGTAATCACTCACATAAGCTGAATGATTTTCGTCAGTCAAGGTTAGCACTACGAAAGCTGAAGTGATATCAGTTCTACAGAATAACAGCACACCCGAACAAAATATTCTTTCATTACGAGAGTAGGACTTTATGAATACGATTTAGCAGTATAATTCCTAGTGTTTATCTCACTTTCGCTTACCATAAACATTTGCAATTGTTTGCAACGGTTGCAGATAGAAGGTTCGACGGATGTGATTAATATTCGGATTCACATATCGGATCGCCAAAATGTTTTCAACGAGTCATCTATCCTTAATGGCAAAGATCCGATACTTTTGAGCAGAAGTTGGTAGGGTAAGTGGACATCTCCACTAAAGAATGAATACCTGATATGAATCGGTATGTCCTTTTCAAGGTTGGTAATCCATTTTAAATAGGAGAATGCAGATTGGCCATCATGGCAACCATCGCTAAACCGCGTTTCTGAGTATAAATGAACGACACCTGTATAGGTAGAAATTTCAACTAGTTTCAATCTTATTACATAGAAAAATAATTACGATATTAATAATGATATTAATTCGCAAATGTGACAAAACAATGACATGACATTCAGAAGTACGGTTGTGATTTGGTAAGCATAGCCGATCAGATATTCACAGAATGCGGTGTATGTCCACGGTGCAAGTTAGATGGCATGATTTTCCAACATACGTACGTATAAGTGTTTCACACCAACATTGGCTTGAGTTAAAACCGTATCAGTTCACATTTTTTTAGCTCACTCGAGAAATGCGATGGAGACGGAGGATTGTTGAACCTCACCATAGTGTGTACTTACGACAAAATCAGGTATCAAAGAAATCCAATAGCGAATTTAGCAATGATCAAATAATCTTAATCAATCAAAGCCATAAAATGTTCTGCAACGGGAGTCAGCATACATTCCATAGACGGATCAGCTACATTTGAATAACTTGCAAATCTGTTGCGCGCATTCACATCCATGTCAGAGCTGAGGCCACCACACACTTTTACAAAAGGTTTCACTATACAATGACATTTGAAACACCAGCTCTTGCAGCTCGCTTTTTTGTGCTACTCGCATTGCATCAATATCAGCGCTATGTCACTTTAGTATGCCTAAATTTCAGTATTCCTATACATTATAAACAATAGACGTATACATTCACAGGTTTTCCAATAACAAGGGGATTGTAAATAGTTTAGTCGTCGGGACGAGTCTGAACCTATGCCGAGCACACAAACGATAGTGCAGTCGCCTGCAACAAGGTCGACCACACCAAGAAGGGCAGGGCAGCCACTTGCAGCGAGCCCCTTAATCCCATCATCGACGACTCCATACCGGGCACTGTTGGGTACGGATAAGTTAACTGTCACTGAAATTAGTTTTTTGACTGAAAAATCGACGAGCAGTTCCAATACATGATTTCCGCTACATTTTGCAAACTTGTAATTGAAAAGATAGAATGATCGAGCCAATCTGTGATAAGTAGTTTCTCATAACCTTTCTGCTACACTTCACATGCCGAAGTAATTTTTAAAACGTAGTAATTTCGAAGAACAATAACCACTACTGGAATGGACATTTTTTTAAAGAACTTGCAAATTTTTCTCTTCAATTCTCAGATAAATCGGGAGCGTCTCGTAAGTTATTCAGATTTCCTGCATAAATACTCATCAGTACATGTTGTTGTAAACTGAAAACAATTTACAACAGCTTCACTCGTCATTCAACAAATATCCACTCTTCAAATAGCAGCCAAAGTCACACGTAAAAAAAGCTTAAAGATCTTAAGTTTGATGGATGCGAGGAGGAATTAGAGTCTAGAAAGTGCAAAATCCACACATTTTTTGACGAAAAACGAGCCGTGAAACAAGAAATTCTAGTGTGATCGCATCAGTAACCAGCAAAATTGGTTATCTAAACCATGATTAAAGAAGGTCTGTGACGAAAACGAACACAACTAGTAATATACGCAATGGTAATACAAAAAAGAATGAGAAAATGTTGCTTTTGACGACTAATAATATCTGCTCAGCTAGTCAGTTCATATAGAGACCGTAATCATGTGTGTAAATTTACAAAATGTGTACCGTATAATCGACATTAATCTTGTTTCACTTGTCGTCACCAAACTGTATTTCGTCCATGTGAAAGAGAAAGATCACAAACTGGCAATTATCCTGTTCGTAATCAGATGCTTATTTATATGAAACTCTCGAGTGCATCGAAACTACTCAAAAATATATATGGACTCGCTACTACGTGACGAAAATCACTCAAATAATTTGCTGAAACAAACCAGACCTGTCCTTTCGACCGCTATTCACCCGCTCAAAATGATATCTGATAAGTCTATAGTCGATCTAGAATCTAAAATCTGATAAGGATGTAATATGTTTTGAGATGCTAGGTCTAGAACGAAATTTTGTTTTTATTCCACCGTCTTAGTATGTAGGCAACGTGTTGCAAAAGCATATATAGATACTTAAGTGTTTCACATTGATCACTGCTTCCAATAACTTCTTGACCGTCGTAAGCATGAGAAAAAATCTCAGAAATCAGTGAATGGTAAAATGCTCTGAAAATCTTTCCTATGCGCACAAAATTTCACTGCCTATGCAGTGAGTCTTTTATAGGTCAGGACCATCTAAACATCTACAAAAGTGATTGGTTCCTTGTTATACCATTTGTCTTCTGCGTATATCGAAGACTGCGGACAAGGCACATTCTGCTGACTGGGTCAGGATTCCGATAAGAATTCTGCTGCATGGACTGCACACAAACCTTGTTACAAGTCATAGAAGGCTGTCGGAGTACTACTTCTTCTATTTTCGGTTAGTTTTCAAAAGTGTGTCTATAAGGAAGTCTTTTTCTTTCATAGACGTTGTAGGCAAATGTAGCGGTGCTAATAATGTTGTCTCCATAGAATTTTATGTTCCACTTTTCTTAGGTTGTTCAACTCTGAGTCTAATTAAGAATTACTTAGTAATAGCGATATATTCTGCTGCTCTTTGTGCTAAAAAAGATTAAGCTCTTGGCGTTGGTCAATCACTGAGGGATGCGCCATGGATTCGTCTTCAATTTTCAATTTCGTTTTGAGGTGACCGAATACATATCTGGCCTTTACAGTGACATCTATAGAGGAAAACAGCATGAATCTGTTATAAGAAGTCAGACTGATACTAAAGAACAGAATACTGTAATATAACAGAATCACAAGATAAATATAAAAGTTTAAAAATACAAAATCATTAACCATATGATCAGAGAGACGATTATTCGAATACTTGGCAAGAGAAACATGAGGTTGAGTCCAATCATATGGTACTCGTTCTCAGCGATGATAGGGCATGATTGTGCAACAAGGTAATACCTCGAATATCTATATTATATCTAGGTAACGAATAAAACCTAGATAAACCTCAGACAATACCATGAAAATGTAGTTGAAAAAAGATGTACACAGATATTAGTGAAACTCAAGATCGATGACTATCTATTAGCTTCAGTTATTTCAATAATTCATCCTCTTTTCATTGCAAGCCAAATACGAGATTCTTAGTACACAACTTAGTCCAACAGGTGGCGTTTCGGAAGTATTGTCCACTTCAGAGTCTGGAAAAAAAATCAAATGCCCTCAACCCAGTCAGCGAAAACCTTCATTACTTCAACAGAAAAGGGATTTCATGATTACCTTGTTCAAAGTGGAAATTTCAATAAAAACGGTATGGTAAAAGTTGCTCTTTGCTTAATGCGATTGAAATTCGGAGTTGGTAATCTTTTCTGTTAGAGTAGTGGAGATGTTGGGGACTGGGTCCTGTACAATCTGAACCATCCCAAATCTAAAGAAAGCGAAAGTACTGAAGCCTTAGCTGATTTTTTTGAGCTGTCTCATATGCGTATTTGACTTGCAAAGAAAAATCTGTAATTTATACAGAAAGATATTAAATAAATTCAAAATAAAAAAAAACATTTGTGCTCACTCAAAATATCGTGTCATCAAACGTTGCCATATTGTTCCTTAACGTTGCGACAAGGGCAGTGATTTCATAGGAATCTCCGAGAAATGTCCAGTGATATAAGTGATCAATAGATAATGTCCGAACTCTTACCAAGACGTTAAACTTTAACAATTAATTGGGCTGTAACACAAACAAGAGCGCATGTGACGCAGTGCTAAGAGGTGCTCTGTGTCGCACACGAGGTCAATGGTTCGATCCCGCTCTCATGGCTCACCAAATCGTCCATCCTTCTGGGGTCAGTAAACTGGTACCAGACTTGCCTGAAAGGACAAGTAGGATCGATTCGGTTTAGCGGGAGGCCACCGCGAGCCACTGTAAAGGCCAGATATGTATTCAATCACCTGAAAACGAAATTAAAAATCAAAGACGAATGCATGGCGCATCCCTCAGGGCTTAAGAGCTTTATCCTTTATAACACGAATAGCAGAAGAACACATCGCTTTTACTAAGCAGTTCCTATTCAAACTCAATTACGAACAACGTAACGAAACTGGAACACAAATGCTATGGAGACAAAATTAACAGCACCGCTACATTTCCCTACAACGTGTGATGCGAGAAAATGATTTTCTTATAGACGTACTCTTGGAAACTAGCAGAAAATAAAAGAACTTAGTGACAAAATAAAACAAATGTGAGAAAATCTATTCTAATTACTTTAAACAATGACACAGAATTTTCGGTATTGTTTTCTTCTAATGCGGAAAAAAGAAAAGAGAGAAAGAAAAAACTCTCGACGTTGATCAATCCCCGTGGAATACAGTGATGCATCCGACTTCATCAAGCATCGTTTAAGATGATCCGGTGCATTATGGCCTTAATATTGACTGGCGATCGTCTCCTAATATATCAAATCGATGCTGTTATCCTCTCCCTATCCGACATTTCTGGTACCAACTCAACAACTCCAGAAGGATGGAAGACTGGATGAGTCTTGAGCGCAGGACGGAAGAAAAGACAATCGGTTGATTGTCCATGTGTGTCCTACGACACTTCTAACCTCTGCGCTGCATACGCTCTTTTCTCGAAGATAGTTGTTGGAAAAGAAAAGAGTATGAACTCGCTGCTAAAAGCTGATAAAAGACAGAAGGTACAAGCGTTGTACCGGCTATCTTTTATGACTCGCGACAAGATTTATGTGCAGTCCATGCAGCAGAATTCTTGTCGGAATCCTGATTACCCGGCAGAATGTGCCTTGCCAGCAGTCATAGATATACACACAAAACAAGTGATACAACAAGGAACCAATCTCTTTCGTAGATTTCTAGTTTGGTCCTGATTTATAAGAGACACACTACATAGGCGGTGAAATGTTGGGCGCCGTAGAAAAGATTTCAAAGCAATTGGTCTTTCACTGATTTCTGAGATTTTTTTCTCATGTCTACGACAGTCAAGATATTATTGAAAGCAATGGTCAATGTGAAACACTTGAATATCTATTCATTCCTTTGCATTACGTTGCCCCACATACTGAGACGGTAAGATAAAAACAACATTTCTTTTTAGACCTAACGGCTCAAAACATGTTACATCCTCATCATATTTTATCATTTTGAGCGGGTTTATAAAAGAGCGGACAAAAGGAGAGGTATGATTGATTGTAAAAGACACATGCTCGACTGCTGGTCACCACAATGTCAGGTAATTCCTTCATCTGACTTGCGGTGATTTATCACTCGATTGTTTTATGTAGGATTATTTATCCTCAGCAGATCGGCTGAAACGAGGGAGTATGCTACTGATGACTCCCAATAGGACGAAACAGGCGCCTGTATACTTGACCTAACGGCTCAAAACATGCCATATCCTTATCAAATTATATCATTTTGAGCAGGTCTATGAAAAGCTGTCGAATGGGCAGGTCTTTGCTTTGTTTTGACAAATTATTTGATCGATTTTCGTCACGTAGTAGCGAGTCCATAATATATTTTTAAGTAGTTTTGAAGCACTCGAGAGTTTATATAAATAAGCATCTGATTACGGCCATGATAATTGCCAGTTCGTGATCTCCCTATTTCACATAGACAAAATACAGTTTGGTGACGACAAGTCTAACAAAATTAATGTCGATCGTACGGTACACATTTTGTGAATTTCCACACGTGATTAAGGTCTCTATAAGAACTGACTAACTGGCATTGTTATCAGATATTGTAAATAGCCAAAAGCAACATTTGCTAATTCTTGTTGTATTACTATTACGTATATTACTAGTTGTCTTCGTTTTCGCCACAGACCTTCTCTAATCATGGCTTGGATAACCAATTTTACTGGTTACTGATGCAATCACACTATAATTTCTTGTTTCACGGCTCGTTTTTAACAAGAAAAGTGTGTGGATTTTGCACTTTCTAGACTATAAATCCTCCTCGCATCATTGTACTAAAGATCCTTAAGCTTCTTAACGTGTGACTACGGATGTTATTTGAAAAATGGCCATCTGTTGAACGACGTTAGAGGCTGTTGGAGTGACTTTCTATGGAGTCTTGGAACAGCCACGCTAGAGCGTTGAAACTGGATGAAGGAAATAAGCTTATCTCAAACAATTTCTAGATCTAGTAAGAATAAGAAGCTATATGAGCTCGGCTTTATGGTTTGAGCACGGTGCTTGTGAGTAACAGCGTCACTGTCAATGTGTTACCGACCCTCCACGGGATTTTTCAAACATTTTTGGGGAATAACGTATCGCATCTAAATCACAAGTTTGCTGATGTGGATGAACGACTTGAATTATTGAGGGTTCCAAAAGCGCCATTGCGCCAAAACTTTTGTCATAATGAGATTTTAGGTAGCAATCCTATGCAGTTCGTTCTTGTCTTTCACTGAGAAGTAAAGCGATTGTACTTTGTTTGTAGTTTACAACAACATGTACTGATTAGTATTTATACATACAAAGAAGAAATATGAATAATTCACGAGAAATCCCCGATTTATCTGAGAATTGTAGAGGAAAATTTGCAAGTTCTTAAAAAAATGTCTATTGCAGTGGCGATTATTATCGCTTGAAATTACCACGTTTCACTAAAAACACCTTGCTGTATTGTGTCATCAGGCCTGAAAACAAACATTTTTAATCTCACAGAAATCACTTCGGCATGTGAAGTGTAGCAGAAAGGTTATGAGAAACTACTTATCACAACTGGCTCGACAATTCTATTTTTCCAATTACAAGTTTACAAAAAGTAGCAAAAATCATGTATGAGAATTGCTCGTTGATTTAGATCCAATAAAAAAACTAATTTCGGTTCCAGTTAACTTATCCGTACCCAGCAGTGCCAGTTATTGGAGCCGTCGATGATGGGATTAAGGGGATCGCTGCAAGCGGCTGCCTTACACCTCCTTGTGGTGGTCGGCCTTGTTGCAGGCGACTGCCCTATCGTTTGTGTGCTCGGCTTTGGTTCAAACTCGTCCCGACAACTAGACTATTTACAATCCCCTTGTTATTGGAAAACGTGTGAGTGTATACGTCCATTGTTTATACTGTCTATGTATATTGAGATTTATGAAGATAGAAGTGACATAGCGCTGACATTGTTACAATGCGAGTAGCACAAAAATGCGAGCTGTAAGAGCTGGTGTTTCAAATGTCGTTGTTTAGTGGAACCTTTTGTAAAAGTGTATGGTGGCTTCAGCTCTGACATGGATGTAAATGTGCGCAACAGATTACCAAGTCATTCAAATGTAGCTAATCCTTCTATGGAATGTATGCTGACTCTCGTTGCAGAAAATTTTATGGCTTTGATTGATTAAGATTATTCGATTATTGCTAAATTTGGTATTGAATTTCTTTATTAGCTCATTTTGCCGTAAGGACACACTATGGTGTGATTGAACAGTCCTCCGCCTCCATCGCATTTCTCAAGTGAGCAACCGGCAGTCGTGACATTCGATTGTCTCAACTATTCAAGGAGAAAACGTTTGAAACTTTTTACAATTACAATTCTGACGAAATTTACGATTTTTTACTGACGACTAGCCGGCTGTGTCCATACATACAAAGTACACATATGTGTAAGTTAGGAGTAAAGTTGCAACATTATAAAAATATAAATTGATACGGTTCTAACTCAAGCCAGTATTGGTAAGAAACACTCAAACTTACGTGTGTCGAAAAACCATGCCATCTAAATTGCACCGTGGACATCTTCCGCATTCTGTGGCTTTCTGATCGGCTATGCTTTCCAAATCACAACTGTACGCCCTAATGTCATGTCATTATTTTGTCACTTTGCAAATTAATCTCTCATTTAATTCATAATTATTTTTTGATGTAATAAGACTGAAGCTAGTTGAACTTACGTGTACAGGTGTCATTCATTTACACTGAGAAACGCAGTTAAGCGATGGTTGCCATGATGGCCAATCTGCATTCTCACATCCAAAATGGATTACCAACCTTGAAAAGGACATACCGATTCATATCAGGTATTCATTCTTTAGTGGATATGTCCACTTACCCTACCAACTTCTGCTCAAAAGTATCGGATCTTTGCCATTAAGGATAGTTGACTCGTTGAAAACATTTTGGCGATCCGATATGTATCGCCGAATATTAATCACATCCGTCGAACCTTCTATCTGCAACCGTTGCAAACAATTGCAAATGTTTATGGTAAGCGAAAGTGAGATAAACACTAGGAATTATACTGCTAAATCGTATTCATAAAGTCCTACTCTCGTAATGAAAGAATATTTTGTTCAGGTGTGCTGTTATTCTGTAGAACTGATATCACTTCAGCTTTCGTAGTGCTAACCTTGACTGACGAAAATCATTCAGCTCATGTGAGTGATTACAGCAGAATAAACATTTTAGAATGAAATTCATTGAACAATGCCGCCATGGCGTGAATAAAAAGGGTTCAGAAGCAGCATTCTACATCGTCACTACCTCCACCACTTAGTGTGCGTGCTACATTCCGCAAATGTGGCCTTTCTAATCTAGTTTAAATTTTATTTTGAATTTATCTCCGTCACATCGTTCCATCTCTGTTCCACGATTAATGTCAGTTGCCACGTAAAGCATGTGTCGTGAACTTCCAATCACCTCGGGTCAATGCGGTCAGAACGACAGTAGCATATAGAGGGTAGTTATGAAAAGATTTCCGATTTTGTGCCATCATTTGCAGAGCGGTCAAAGTTAAGTAGCCTTTCGGTAAAGTGATGAACGTTCACAAAAGACCAACGTTTCCTTGTGTCACTTGAACAAATTCCTAGGCTCAACTTTTTGCCTATGCAATGTGCGTTAATTTTATGATAAAAGGAGCGCACATGACTCAGTGGTTCGAGGTGCTCCACGTCACACGGAATATCAATGGTTCGATCTCGCGCACGTGACTGGCCAAGTTCGCTATCCTTCCGGGGTGGGTACATCTGTGCTAGACTGATCAGGGATTTGTCTGAGACGATAAACAGCTCTGACTCAATGCAGCAGTAGTCCACCGCGAGCTATTGTGAAAGTCACAATCACACAGGCATCCAATCACCTCAAACGAAATCAGGATATACAGACGAACACGTGACACATTTTTCACGAATGAACAATGAGAGCCTTATTTTAGATAGTTAGTTGCTCTTAGTATCAAATCTTGGTGATTGCACATGTTTCATACTATTTGGAAATGTCCCATTTAATCCTGATCTTTCTTAGATCGTGACACTATGATGTTCATCACCTATTTTGTGGTAGATTTATTATTCGCAATGGCAACAGATGATCCGTACTGTGGAAGAGACAAAAAGGAAGAAACGACTTTTCAGAATTATGTATTACAAGGTCATAACAGATTTCGAAGTATCAGAGTTCGAAATCCTCTCAATAAATTGGTAAGATTTTTGTTTCCGACACATTTTATCCTCATCTGAAAAAGTAGGTGTCATCAGCACGCAGCCGATTCGTCTGATTGAAGAATACATTCAGCTGCTAACTTTTCTTTCCAGCAATGCCCTCTTTATATGACAATCGTAAACAATTAGATACTCGTCATTTAAGAATATGTAGTGGTGGAGAGCAGCGGCTCATATTGCCACAAGATCGCAAGGTATCTAATTTCAAGTATCAGTGCCAAAACAACATCTCAGGCTCCTAAAACCATTAGACGATTTGACTTTGTCTAAAATCGACAATACATTAATGACAGCGCTCCGCAGTGATGGATTTCGCTCGATTCATTCTAAGCTTACGAACGGAAAATAGGTGCTCTCGTCAACTTTGCGGCAAAGATATTCTAACTGTTTTCAACTTGGTTGAAAACTGAGAGAATCTATGGAATGCACAGATCTTTGTCTATCTAGCTGATGTTCATGCTCAAAACGAAGATAAGTCCAAAAAAAAGAATGTTTTGAAGCCTAAGGGAGGTTGGTACGTCAGGGCCATATGCGCGTGTTTCGGAGATTTCGTCCTCCTCGTCACTGACCCACGCCACATTGAGCCCTGCATTGTAGCAAGGAGTATGATCCTCGCGTACCAGCCCCGCTCAGGCTTTAGCATTCTTCTTTCTTTTGAAATTATTCTGAACGTTTGTTGCGAGGTTTTGAAAACAGTCGATGCAATGGAACAAAGATAAGTCCGGAAAGGACCTTAGTTTACGGAACACAACGATGTTTTCCCACGCATCGCTGGTTTTCGTCGTTATAGTGCTTGCGTGGGAAATTGAGGACTTAAATGCTTCTCATATTCCGAAAAATTTATTTCCAATAATATGCGAAATTTAAATACTGTGAAACTAACACTGCTTACTATATATACATATATATATTTACACTTACTACATATATACATATACATATTTATTTATCTATTTATTTATGTATATGTAGGCAAATATGTGGATATATACACACAGGTATGTTCATATACATATGCATTTATATATATGTGCATATATGGGGGTGAGAGTCAATAATCAAGAAAAGGAGGGAATGCATTCCACAAGCGTGGTAGGTAGCTTGGTTCTAAAGGGCTGTGGTAATCTAAGCAGTATCGGGCTTGTCTACAACGACAAAAGACCAAACCTCTTGAGTAGAAATTGGTAGAGTAGTTTAAAACGACTTTTTCTATCACTCAAGAATCTCTATGGTCAATGCTCCTTTTTGAATACGAAATGCATGTGCAGCAGACATGACAATCCTTAACTAAACGGGATTCCCCAGTGTGAATGAATCCTGTCACTCTACGAAAAAAGTTGTACTAGCTTCAATTCATTTCTAATAAATGTAATATATTAGGAATGCAACAATATACTGATATGACATTTAGACCTACAGTTGTGATTTGGAGAAAAAAGCCGAGGCAGCAGTTGAAAATTGCCCAAAGAACCCACCAAACGGAAACGATATTGTGGCATTCGAACATTTGTATGTATTTATGTTTATATTAGTGCTAGTCTAACTCAGAGGGAAATCAGTTGATATTCCTTGATGTTGCAATTTCAGTGCAAACCAAGGATCCTTGACACACCGCAACGTTATGGCCCATCGAATTTTACGTTTGTGGACAAGACAAGTTACTCCTCAAGTTAAAACGGTAAACTTTGTTAAGAAGATATTTGAACGAAATTAGAAACATCTTCACCTTTAATAGATGCTACTACCGAATATTACTAAAGTCGGTTGTGCAGTCAATACATGCCCAAATGAAGATAGCAACGTTGCGACAAACGCTGCAATGGCGTGCTATTACGTCTAGGTAAGAAAAACTTTTAATAGCAAACTTAGCAGCGCGACTATTGAATTCATAATTCTGTGCTTGACGGAAGGTCAGGATATATTCCCTTCGAAGGACCAGTTTAATCAAAATGTTTCGCATTTGCTACTCACTTTTACAGCCATGTCGGAATTGAAAACACTACACTCTTCTGCATTGGGATTTCTCATGCATTGACGCGTGGGACATCAACTTTTGTAGCTCGCTTTATGTTCTACTCGCACTGTATGAAAGCCAGCATCATGTATTTTTTAGTCTTCATAAACCTTGATTGTATCCCCACAGACCTTCCATATGCAGAGGATCGCAAGCAGTTTAGTGGTCTGGACAATTTTTTGCCTGAATAATATAGAGTAATCGGTGGTGGAATGCGCAGTCAAACATTAGTAGAACTTTCGATGGACACTTGTGGCACGGGAAAATCATTCCGCCGCATCCGAGCTTCTCACCATAAGCATCACCCGTGATGAAGAAGCGAATAACCACGAAGGTTCCTTACATTGTTAAGAGAATTCTCGAAATCGAGGAGCAAATCTATCGCAGTAGGACAGTTTGCAGCAACACTGCCGAATCCACAAACTAAAAAAGTCGTCGATCGCAACGAGCACACTGGCGGAGTTTGCAACATCAGCGTTTGGTGATTCTGCGTTGTTGAGCGCGGAGTTGACGAATTTTTTCAAATTTGATTTTACAAAGCATATGATGGGGATTTATGAACAATTCGAATAAACTCTTATCTTATGTAGCATTGCAATCGAAAAAACGAATGGTTAAGCCAGTTGCGGTGGGAAGCTTAAATGAAGGATTTCCAGCTTCAAATTGAACACCAAAGTGTTATTTGAATATAACATGTATTTCTGCTTTTTAGTAAGCATGGGACGGCAGTTGCAACATAAAAAGCGGTTTCAAGTGATAATTACCACCAGTGGAATCGACGGCCGATTCTCTACGCAGTTGTAACTGTCTTATTTTTAGACTTTTAGACGAGGCCGAACTTCTCGTAAATCATTTATATTTCTTCTGACATTTTACACGTACAATAAAATTTCACAATCTCTGTATGTTGTTGAGAGAATAGAGCAATTCATCTCCATTCACTTCTCCATGTTAACAACAAGGAGTAACTGCACATTCTTCGTAAAATTGTTGTGACAAAGGTTTTAAGGTTATAACGCTTTAAACCCGCAATGATTCAAGTTGCCTATCCACATTGGTGATTTCTGCGATGTGGAAGGCGACATTGATTTCAAAAAAGTTCTAAACTTCTTTATAAGCACAGTAGCGCAGTTGCTGATGCCGTTCCTAACGAGAATTGTGCTGGAGACCTCAAAGAGCTCACAAAGACTTTTAACTTGTAGAAATCCAAGAACTATCTGAAAAGAGCTTACTTTCTCTTATACAACTTTGAACACTTTAGCGCTGTTATGTCAAAATTTCATAGAGAGACGATTCGACCCCCTTCACACACTTTCATCAAACGGCACTCTTCAACTCCAACCGAAGTCACACATAAAAAGCTTTAAGGTCATCAAAAATAATGAATGCGAGAAAAGAAATTGTGTTCACAAAAAAAGCCGGATCCCTGCATTTCATTTGAAAATGAGTCGTGTAAACAAAGCCTTCAGTGTCAGCCCATCATTAATCAAAATCATGGATTATCTAAAACATCATTGAAGAGGGTTTGTAACAAAGGTGTGTACTTGAATATTTGCTTTTCACTCAGTCTTCTTAGATTCAATTTCCTAAGCTTCATTTTTCCTGATTGAAATTATTCAAAGTACACTCGATGGAGATCGCGGAGGAATGGACAACGTAGAACATAGGCACTGCTAGCTCTTCAAACTACATTTGAGATTGTGGAGAGGACATTGCCGCTGAGAAATATAAAAATTGGTAGGAAATGGAAATTATGTTTTTGAAATGATAAGTCGCCAATTATAGCAAGATACTTTAATTTTGACTGTGAGTTTCTTAGAGCTACATTTTGCACTTCGCGTACCTCATGAATGTCGTAGAATGCTGCTCAATACGATACACTTACAATCTTTGCAGCAGTCGAGCACGGGCGTTCCTAGGTGTCAAGCTGGTTGACTGAAAGTGTGTCGAGGGATAGGGGGAGCGAAGCTAGCCATAGTAACTTTTTATCACTTTCTGTTACGATATCCTCCACCACCTGCCATTAGCAAGTGATCAACGATCCCATCTGATAAGGTTACGAAATTGTGCACTAGAACATCATAATGTCTCACAGCTTTTTTCCATAGGTCAACTAAACACCTGAAAAGACTCCAGTTTGAGCGGTTTGGTGCTCTACTTTTAAATTCTATAACGAAGTCCTTAATTTTATGCCAAGCTAGATCATTCAGCTTCAATGTAAGTAGTCAATACTTTCTTAGGCCAACGTGCTGTAAGGTAGAGTAAAACCGGCCAATTTTTTGTGTTCAAAGCCGGAATAGCCCGCCTCGATTGCCCAAAGTATTCAGTGATACGTCCTCTTAGCCTCGTCGAATTGGTTAATGGTGTGACATTTCTGACGTCCTTCTAAATTCAATTTCCGAGGCGAACGTCTAAGCGCACAAAAAAAAAACGTTATTCTCCGCTGTCGTAAACAGCAGCCATTGCACAGTGTGCAACTGTCTCGGTCATCGTATCTCCTCACCATGGGCACACGATTCTGTAGAGGTACCAAAAAGCCAGCATGTAATGTGCACAGGCTTCAACTCGTGATAACCGTTGTAGAAACGTTATGCGTTTTTTCGCGTAATCCCATCTAATTCGCTTTTTAATTTGAGCGTCGAATTTGGCAAAACGTCAAGTATTTTCGCTGATTTACTGAGCTTTTACAAGAGAAACCATTCTTTGACTTAACTTCAAGTCGCATAAAATCTGTATCCAGCGTTTCTGCTAAGAAGTTTTTCTCACATATTCAAGCTCATAGTGGCATTGAAATGCAACAAAATTCGACAGTAGAGCTCAAGCAATTGGAATCTCGCTAGTTTCCAATATGGTGCTATAGGCACAACATGGCATGTCGTACTATTTGCATGGGATCGCCAAACAGCATGGAATGTAAATCACTGCTGAAGACACGATTCTTAGAATATCCTGTGCAATAGCGCACATTGTAAGTACAATGATACTATGAGGGCTTATGACCTCATGAGTTAGAATAAAGTATTACACTTACCTGACATCAACATTCATAACGATGGCCCATTTTTGGTCGATTGTTCTCACGATCACGAACCCGAATTTTATCATCAAGGAAGTCGCCAACTCGCTTTCACTTATATGTCAGTAAAATGAACTCAACAATACTGCTTTTGCTTCTCCTAACGCCTTTTCCTGAACTATATGACCGAATCTTGCTCATCGCAATTATTTCTTTGACCACTTAATTACCTTTTATGACTAAAGTAGGAATTTTCTCATATGATCGACATGATTCCTTCTATTTACGCTTGTTTAGCGGTTATTTGATATTATATAGATACCCAATGATGTTAAGTAATGTGCAAACTTTGAGGTCATGCGGACTTGACGATCCCAGCTGACGTCAAAGTCAAGCACATTACTCATTAATATTAGGCTTTTTGGACGATTTCATGAGTGCTATAGAAACCGACCATATTTTGAACAATCCCTACACAAAACCGTATTTTGGAACAAAGGGGCTGTGTCTAAGTGGTTAAAGATGTAAGCCGCAGGGAATCAAGGTTCTGGTTACTCGTTTCTCAGAAAGTCTCTCGCAATCAGTCAACGAACACTTCACGGAGCACCCTAATTCATGTTCATGCGGAATTGTATAGAGATTTACCAAGCCGACATTTTGCGTCATTTATAGAGAAGACGAGACCCTCAAGCAGCAGTTGGGAACACGCGAAGTTTTTGAAGACCATGGTAAAGGACGGATGCGAGTAAACGAATTGATTGCTTGAAGTGCATAGATCTGCACAATGAAATGTGATAACGGGCCGTTTGAGCAAGTAATAAATAATCGTTTTTTTCTTTGCCTAAGAAGTAACGCAACTATTTATGAAAAGATTGAACTATAGTCCAGTTGAAGCAGATAAAACTACAACAGAATTCAATTCATTTTGATACAGTCTATTCTTCTGATTGACTGTTGATAACAATTCTGACAAGATATACTTTGAATCTGCTAAGGCACAACGGTGTTAGATAGTTCAAACTGAGTGTAGATGTAACATTTCCACTGGCAGGGCAGGTTTTATTGAAAAAGCTCCGTCTCACGATATTTGCAAAGGAGCATTTATTCACGAGTTTATCAAATTCTATATCATCCAGGGCAGTTTAAACGCATCAGTGAAAAATTTGCTAGATCTCAAAATGAGTTGACTGAAGGATGTAATTTCTTACCAATATGTCTGTCCTAAAATGGAGGTTTTTGCGGGCAAGAATAAAAGCCAATATCTCGAAATCACTTTTGGAAAGGGAAGGCTCCTGTTTGAAATCCCCATTGCAGGTACGGAGTGACCTCAAGGCATTCTCCAATGAAAACAGCACTTGCACTCAACTATTCACTCGTTTGGAACAGCCTGGTTCACATACAACCCAAACATGCTCAATCCGCGCCGTGCGCGAGACAAAATGGTACTCAGGGAATTTACTACGTTTATGAAGGATTTGAAGAACGTTAGTATCACCAAGTGATGATTTATTGCAGATGTGACTTTTTTGGAGATGACTGTAGTATAAAGAACACCCATGAATCCAAAAAATTCCCATTTTCCAACGAGAAGACCTCGTCCTTCCAAAAACTAATATGTTATCGGTTGTTGTACAACATTTGTTTATAATGTAAGTTTTTCAGTCACTCAGAGGCTTGAGATGAGCTAATTTCAGTACCAGGATCGGCTTGTTAAGAGACCTCCATAACGGTTCACTGGCAAAAGATAAATCATAAGCCATACTTTCGAAATGCGCTGCTTCAGTGGCGATTTTCTTAACATCTAGTCAAATTTTGATTCTAATCGTTATCGCTTCAAGAAGAAAAACTGGTTTAGAGAGAGTGCCACGTACGTTTTTTGCCTGAAGGAGCGCCCAACTGTCGTAACAATTTCTACAAAAAAGTTATTCAAATACACATTTCCTTATGATGACATGGCCCCTAAAAAAGTGGCTTTTTTGTTTAATGGCGCGGAAAAGAGCAGTGATCCTTGTGGCTGGGTTTGAGTAATTATTTGATCTCTGACTAGTGCACTACCTGGTTGTTTTTCATAAAAGTCTCTTCATAACACTTTAGCAAAAGGATGACTTTCGTGTTTCACATAACGTATTCCTTGCAGGCGATACGGTGAGCCAACGTGTTACACATGTGGAGTGCAGTTTTTGTTGTCAGATTTGGAAGTTTGTCTCTGCTTCGAAAGAAATCTCAGATATAACTTATGTCTCTAATACTACAAAATCCCACTACAAATCTATGTGATTATCGTGCATACCACGAAGTAGCAGTGAATTTGCATGACTAGCGTAAAACAAAATCGTATTTGTTTGCAACAGCGTTATATAAGAATCTCTTTGCAGAAGGCGCACTTAGCGCACTGGCAAGAGATGTAAGCTTTTGACTGACTGCACTTTCATATGGAACACTCGTGTCCAGCGAAAGACGTCACTTCTCGTCCCGTGCCGTCTAGCGCGAGAGAACCAAAAAACTTATATATAGGGCCTTTAGCATAAAAATGAGGTGCTGCTTGCCATTGTTTGCAGTCCATAATCTGACAAGTACTTCTTCAGAAAGATGCATATTTCTGACTACAACCCATTATTCCCAATCAAAAAACACATCTAAAAATCACCTATTCAGACAATGAGCATCGGTTGAAGGCATTTCGTTTCTACTTATACGTTACTACATGTAGACAGTGTTCATTTGCTGCGCAGAATTTGTATCTGCAAACAACCGTCAGTAGTTCGTGCTCCTCCACTAGACTACGATAAATGAAAATCAATGTACTGTATTTAGTATATGAAAAGGCCCTTTGCGATTGCAATAGTGACGTGGGGAGAAATAAGCCTTGCTTGTGAGGTAGTTTAGTCCGCTGTTTAAATCACAGCGGACGCTGCTGGCAGTCGTATAGAAAATTTACTGGATGTGAACACTTCGTCGGCACTTGAAGATCGCATATTGTTGGGGACAATTCAAGATAAATTTGGAGTAAAGCCATTGTGTAAGCATTGGTAATCTGTATTTTTAATTAAGAAAACTACATTCCCAAAAACGAACATGTTTCCAGGTTTGATAGTGCTTTCTTGTCGCCTTCATTGTGAGAGTGAGACCGTCTTTCTCATTCATGATTTCCCAAATCGCCACAAAAATTTGTCTGTTATACAATCAGCTACCCAAATTCGGGAACGTGCAGTCATTAACAAGACTTGCTGATTTTCTGCAGCTGTGCACTACACCGTTTTGATAACCTGTCTTCGAAGAAAAGTAATGTCAACGACATTTTCTACATAGCTATAACAAAAATTCCAAATACTGACATTTCTCGGACTGCATTGTTCTCCATCTCTTTGATCATTATGCGAGAGTCAAATTTGTGACGAACGCGTTGCTTACCATGTTGTTATCGGCTTCGTCATCAACCTCTTATCGTAATGGTTCTCCAAAGAGCAATTTGACAGAATTCTGTAGTCTATCGCAGGCATAACAAGACGTTTCGCTCAAAATATTTGTTTGAACATAATGCAAAGAATTGAAACTTATCGTGTTACAGTTGATATAAGTAGAAAAAAGTATTCAGGCATGCAGATGAGCAAATTAGGAGTTCTCTATTCTGCTGATTCTACAACCACCACTTGCGCATCGTAACATTGAAGTTATTTCGAAAGATGTGAACTGGGCGAAGTGCAGTAAATCGTCTTCACGGCATTCAATTTAGAAGAAATACGCAGAGGCATGATCCGGTGCGCATGCACAACATCAGAATCGCCACGATAAAATGTGTTCATTGTACTCAGTGAGCGGACACTTGAGAGTTAGAACCCATGCAGCAAAATAACAAAATCTTCTCCATAATTCAGTTAGAATTCCAACTTCAGACGTAATTTAGAAAAGAGTGTTTTCCGTTATATGAGCGCATTTTCAATCTTTTGGAAATAATATGTTTCCTGCTTTTTTAAGTCTAGTAATTCAATAATATGAACCTCGTCAATTTTAGAGCCGTGGCTTGATTTTCAGACGGACCTTGATGATGCGACATAGCAGTAAATTATCTTCGGTATATAGACTTTGAGAATGCTTTTAGCCGTTTTTTCGAGGCTTGCCACGTTACATCGTGGATGTGGACCCAGAGTTTTGTCGGTTTTACCATTACCGGTGTCTTTTCTGGCCACTCGTCCCTTATCATAGAGATAAAGCGACGAAATACGCTCTTGTGAAGTGGTATAATTACTGAAAAATATGTCATATATTGCTCATACTAGCCGCAGGGCGTAGGCAGTCAATGCTGGCAGTCAGTGATTCTTCACTTAACGAGAACGCACTATTCTTCGTCGCCCTACCTCTATGACAGGGGCAAGTGACTAGAAAAGGCACTGGCAATGGAGAAACCGCTGAAACGCGCGTGTCTCACATGAACGAAACGTAATGTAACAAGTTACGGAGAGAACAGCTAACTACATTCTCAAAGACAAGACATGAATGCTTTTTTTTCGTCGAAGTCTCAAAGAAATATTAGTCAAGGAGAGCTCAAAAATCATGTTCCACCTTGAATTGTTTTTGCGCCACTTTCTTTTATTAATATTTATTGAAATGTTATCTTCGTTTCGCAGAGATTTCTAGGTTCAGTGCGTTGTAAATCTCGAAGAAACCCTCTTATATCATTCCCTAAGCTTGGGCGTTACAATTCAATTTTATATTGCACAATAAGCCAGTTACTAAGCATAAGTTAAATGCTTAGCTTGAAAATCTAAGCCTATGCACGAAAAGCAGAGGAACGTATAGTAGAAATCTTGAAGTATCAGATTCATATATGCTACCTAGAATTTTTCCAACACTGCGAACAACCAAAACTCCACTAGAGAAGACCGCGCGTTGAATGTGCACCTCGCTGTGCGATCAATCGACCGCGCAATCGAAACCGCTCAGACGACAATAAATGAGCAGTATCTGCGAAATTCAATTTTCCTTTGGCTGCTACCGAGCACTGAAAGGTCATTTTCGAAATCTAAGTGCATTATTCATAGTCTCAAAATTTGTGCTACCGAATGACTACTCCTGTTTAAGGAGAAGTCTTGTCCACAGAAAAACAAGGACAGTGTGAGATATAATTCTATTCTCACTGCTACATCTCAATAGAATGGCCTTCTTCAAAATAAAGCGCTGCACTAAATTTGTCGAGATCGTGCTAAAGGATGGCTACTGGAACTTTGAACCTAAGCAGAAAATGCGTGTTCAAGTTGAGTTGGAAATTTGCATAGATAACGGTGAGGTACTAAAAAATCTTTGCAATTATTGATATACTGAGATCAGTGTCATGAGTCGTCACGTAATCAAAGCAGTGAATATGTATTCACGACGCAGAGTAAGTAAACAATAATGACAATTGAAAGTTCATTTCCTTTTCTAAAATCATTTTGAATGTCTATTGCGAGGTTTTAAAAACAGTCGATGCCATGGACAAATTTTGATCTAACAGCCGAGATCCATCGACTGAGAAGTGGTGATGGACCAGTGTCATTGTACACTGTACCGTCACCACATACGCCTCCCTCCTTGCTGTAATGCAGGGCTTAATGTGTGGCGCGGGTCACTGACGAGGAGGACGAGACCTCCGAAACACCGGTGTATGGCCCTAGCGTACCAACCTCGCTTAGGCTTTGAATATCTTTTTTTTTAAACTTATTTGAAAGTTTGCTGCGAGCTTTTGAAAACAGTTGATGCCAGGGGTATTTAGAAGTGCTTTAAAATTAGTGCCAGAAATAGAGCAAAGAATTTGTTCAGAAATAACACTGGGCAAATAATTTCCACAGCACAGTGGCCGAGTGGTTGTTATGTTAGTCACGGCGCGCATGGAGTCGTGCTCTACCCCCCACTTCTCTCTGGCAGTCAACAATAACGTCCTGTGGAACGCCACAGCAAGACTATCCTCGAGATTGCAAGGAGACTCGCTCAATCAGTATTATACGCCATTCAAGAAGAAGAAGAAAAACGAATTGAGTGCTAGAAGTACTAGGATCCGCACAGTGAAAAAAAATACTGTGACGACGGATCAAATAAATTGCTAAAAAATTTCCTTCCATATAATCGGTAAACTGTGCGATTTCCAACCCTCTCCCCCCAACTCGTCTCCTTGCTACCGTTATTGTTGAAGATCATCGAACATCCCCATATGTTTCTTAGTGCTTGTTGGTCTTCGGTTTCTAATCTTATGACGACCTGGTATGTCGTTCCTAAGTTCTCGCCACAGGCCGTCGCCGTTGTATATGGATCGAAATGTCAGCTTTTTGCAGACATTTCTGGTACCGATTCTGTGTTCTCGATGAGATAGGAGGCATGGTAAGGTTTAGCTTGAAGATGTGTTGAAAGACTTTACCTTGATACTAAACTAACCATGCACCAGCGTAACTTGGTTATTTAGAATGTTGTGAATTTCAATGTAGAACATTTTATGAAAGCTCATCTCAAACTCACCCTTATTCCAAAGATTTTACGTTGAATTTCATTCAGTTTCGCCATATTTGCCAAAAACGTTCGATAGTAGCAGCAT
This sequence comes from Parelaphostrongylus tenuis, assembly GCA_019055375.1. NCBI lineage: Eukaryota > Metazoa > Nematoda > Chromadorea > Rhabditida > Metastrongylidae > Parelaphostrongylus > Parelaphostrongylus tenuis. Next base: position 24,129 of record JAHQIW010001728.1, on the reverse strand, counting down.
CAGCAAACGTCAAGCATCAGAATTTGATCGACTAGTGAGAGGAGATTTGGCGTCATCGCTGATATCTACAATCCTGTCATCGATCATGGTAGACTCCTACATAGCGTATGCGCATCAGAGGTGATGTGCCACACAAATAACCTACTGATCTTCTCTTACTTCTATATATGATGGCAGTAACACCTGAAATATATCACACTACATTATTTTGTGAGGGAAAGCATAGAGATCTTGAAACGCATAATCAAATTATAAACGATTACGCCTCAACATTTCTTCACTCGTTTCGTTGTCGTAGCGATCCATGAAGATAATGGGGTATGCGAATTGTTCAACTCAGAGTTCTCTTCCAATGAAAAAAATTCCAATCTGCTAGTCACATTGAAAGATGATATGTCTCCAAGATGAAGGGCAAGCACGATCGGAAGTGATATTTAGCTGTAACGAAGCTCAAGTATTTAACCAGTGGACCATATGCCCTGATTTGCAGGATTCAGTGATTTCTTGCGCTGTATCACCTGTACCCCTTGTCGTTTCTTTGTCTTCGTGACTCGGGTGTGTGTCAGTAACTTTTTTTCTTACCGGATACGAGACAGCTTGCTGGGTTGTGCTTGCTCTAAGAAGTCGCCGAATATCACATCCTTTTGTAGGGTTTCGTGAAGTGTTTAGTAAAGTGTGTCACTGATCGTTTATAATGGGTGCACCTTTTCTGTGTCGACATCTCATTGATCTCTCTATTTTACTTCTTTCATTCATCGCTTTCGCTAGGACGTATTACATGTCTAGCCCGCCTGATCTTCCACACATGATAGTACAGAACAGCGTTTCCGATTCTTGATGGTAGACAGGTTCGCATCTTCGGATTGTTTCTCTCATTAGCTTTGAGCCGCATATTCCTACTATCATCCTATCAAGTGTGAGTTCGATAACACCTGGGATTTTCTATTCTTCTTGCACTGTTATCAAGCAAATAAGCAAATACGTTGAGACAGAAAGGATCATGGAGTCAAAAATGTGAGCACAGAGTCGAATATTCTTCACTTTGATCACCACGACGTCAATGCCCTTGAAAGCAACCAAAGCCAGTGTTTCGCCCTGCTCAACTCTGGAGTGAGCCATTCATTTCACTGACCTCATCCCTAGATAACGTGACTAGAGCATTCAAAGATATTCATTTCACTGAGCACTAATGGCGCGTACGAAATCAACTCGCTCCTCATTGGAACGATTCTTGTCGGATTTCATTGACGACCAACCTTTCAATGAGCCTTTTCAAAGTCGGCCAACATTTCTATTGTGCGAAATATGCTAGGTGCACAAAAACCATGTCATTAGCGAAATGGAGACGGTGTAGTTGTTGATCGTGTCGATTTTCATTCTTGTTGTCTCATTCTGATGTTCTCGTGGCGTGCTGGGTGATATGAATTGATGATTTCTGCGAGATAATGGTGTTACCGAACCACCTCTTCTCCTCAATGGCAACATGCTTGGTACACAGTGATGTCTTGGTTGTGAAAATTTTATATGGACAACGAAATTTCTTTAATTATTGCCTATAGATGCCGTGACTCTTCAAAGGTTTTATGACTGTTTCAGTTTTGGATGAATCGAAGGCCTTCACCAGAGTGATGAAACTGCTCTCTACTCTCCCGATACTTTACTGAACCTTCTTAGTGTATGAATGTGGTTCATCGCAATGATTCCTTTTCAAAGCACTGCCTGCTCACATGACTAGGTGTTTTTGGATTTTTTTCAGATATAATAGTATGTTGGATTTCGGAAAGAAGAACAGATGAAACAACAAATTTAGCCTTCTTTGTTTCATGTGAAGAGAGGAAAATATGTCTTTGAACAGATTTGAGATCTAATCATAGGTGATTTTTGTCACTGCCTTCCTGGAGGCTGCAAGTGTTCCGTCTGCGTTTCAAAGTGTAATCACCGTGATTTCATAATTGGCAAATTTTTAGTAAGCGTTGTGTATACTCTTCTCAGCTTTTACGGCATCCGCTGTAACTATTGCTCTTCCCTTCGTGAGAACTTCTTGGTACTTTTCCCCAATGTTTCGTAAGTTCAAACGTGAGTTGACAATTACCTCCTGTTGTTTTCATCCATGTGCACTTACTTTTGAAGCGGAATTTATTGTTTGTGCTGTTGTTAACAGCGCGCTTCGAGAGCTAAGTGATGACCTGGAGAATTTTTAGTTAATGTGATTTGGACATCTCGTTTTCTGAACTTAACAACTTTCCGTCCTTTCAGAGGAAAGTGCAAAGGCAACAATGCGATCCCGCCCAAAATTTTGGGACAACAGTGACATCGGTTAAACTTAACCCAGTGTAACTTTTTTTGCGAATAAATTCATTTGGGTGCGATCCTAGCGTTGAAACCTTCGATGGTGACTTTGTAGAATACATTCTCTTCGGTGAAGAACTCCTCCAAGTGTATAGAAAGCGTTTCGTTCTCTTCATGGCTTGATGTCGGTGAGTAAATGACGAAGATGGTCGAAGCCGTTATTAATTCTCTATTCAGTATCCGATATGCGTTGTCAATTGGTTGAAGCCGATCATGACCATAGCCATACTCATGATATCAATAGCGATGGAGCTGTGGACGTCCCTTTTATCGTCTATTGCGCCAACAGTTTCTCTCCAGCACCATAAGCAGCGTTAAGTTGGTAGGTCTTTTAATTTCGTCTAGACTGATGACGTTATATCCTCTCCTTTTTACCTCTATGAGCATTCCGTTATAGAGGATTCGGATGTAAGTGAACACGCATTGTAGGTGCAGATCATTATCAAGTCCTCCGATGTTTCGGGAGCCTATACTGGCCCTGAGATTTCACATACTTTGTTGTGTCAAACTTTTGATGCCCAAGTACGGTTTGCGCAGTCTGAAAGTAGAGTTAGATTTAACTCATGAGCAGTTCGATACTTCCCAAAATTAGACAAGAAGTTCACTTTTTAAGAGCGAGTCCTAATCAGCCTTTTGACGTTTATTTTTGGACCTTTACTACGTATTTAGAATGCTTTCAAAGTTTTACGCGCGGATGCTTTTGATTCCTGCGAGAGGATCGCCATTTTCACGCTGAAATCTGCTCCTCCATATTTTTTGTTCCTAATGCGTGCCTAGAAGAGTTTTTGGCTCAGAGCTACGTTTCCCAGCTAAGCTGTCTTTTACACGGATGCAGAGTGGTCTACCCGTTTCGCCAACGTATTCATCCTCGCATGCGTCGCAATAAATTAGGTAAATTGTACAGGATCTCATGGAATCGTCATCTCTGCCGTTCATGCAGACTTGGCAGTCTTTTGTTCCGCAGATGCAGTCATATAGTCGGTTGTGGACTAATTGATGTTCTAGTGTACTTGGAGGATCTCGACTACTGCTACCGAATTATCCAGACCTGCTCTTTGAGGTAGAGTTTAATAGCTGCACTTACTTCTTAGAAAGAATTGGCAGAATGAATAAAACCTCATCTTCTTCAGATTTCCTTTTGAAAGTGCCTAATGTCCTCGAAATCTAAGCTAAGGAGATCTTACCGTTTCTTAGCCATTAGAGATGGCTATTTTTTGCGCAAATTGTAGCGATAAGGAAGGAGAGTTCGTAGTAACTCCTCATCAATTGGATGTTGGGATAACGAAAAACCACTTTGAATACACTACATCGACCATCTGATATAGAATTCTCAAAAACAGTATCGAAAATTGAACAAGTGAGTAAAAACAGCAAGCTCCGCTGTTTTATAACCTTGCGCTATCTGTCAACTAAAACTTGATCCGCCATCATGTCTCGTCTTATACTTATTAAAGCTCATAAGTGGGTATGCACTGATGATCTTACGTCTACTGATCCATCAAAATTCAAAGTTAAACGTATCATCAGCTGTGTGTACGGGCCAACAGGTGGATTAACGTGGTTTCTGGACTTATTACTAGTCCCACTACTAAAACACAATTCAACCCATCTCACAAATACCCAATATATTTCTAGATATCTACGTAACGGTAATCACAATTCGCGTACATAATGGAATTTTTCGATGTGATCAGCTAATTAAGAAACGTGTCGAGTAAGTCCGCAATCTAAGCCATCTGCGGGCTTCTAACGGAGCACAGAAGACACCACAAACATGTATGGCTTCTCCATTGGACAGATCTCCCTCTCAAAACAGTGTCGAAACCATTCATTCTTTGAATGGTCTGGCAATAATTTCGTACAAATCAGAGGGCTGGCAATGAACAACGACCAGCTCCACACTTGCTAAAGCTTTTATGTCTAAAGTGGTGGGCCCAATAATCGATCTCTAACCGTCACTCTTCTGCAGGTATATAGATGATTGCTTTGTCGTCTCCTCAGTGCAAGAGATGACGAACAAATGTTTACAGGAGGTGAATAGTCAGTCAGAGTACATAAAGTTCACTCGTGAGAAATCTAAGGCGAATTGGCTTCCATTTTTGGACGTTCAAATCAACCTGGCCGAGAATTCTTATAAAGCAAAACGATACCCTAAACCAAGCAACAAAAAACATCTTGGTTCATTACCTATCTTCTCAACCGTCACACACAAAACGCGTACTTGTGAAAACATGTTTTGAACAGCTTTCTTATGTGCATAGCGAAAGAAACATAAGGTGGAATCCTTGAACTTGGAGCGAAAAAATAGCCGTCTCTAATGGCTACGATACGGTAGGAGCTCCTCAGATTAAATTTAGAAATACTCGCCACACTGCATACGGAAACCGGCAAAAATAATGTTTCATTCATCCTACCCTTTCTTTCTAACGAAGTAAGTACAGCTATCAAACGCCGACTAAGAAGAGCAGGTTTGGATAATCGGTAGCACTACTTGAGGTACCTCCAAATACACTAAGGCGCCAATTAATCCGCAACCGACTGTATGACGGCATCTGCAAACGAAAGACTGCAACATTTGCTCAAACGGCAGACATGGTGACTGCATGAGATCTGGTACAAATCATCTCATCTCTTGCTAGACATGCGCTAATAAATACATTGGCAAAACGGGTAGACCACTCTGCATCCGTGTAAAAAGCGCACCTAGCTGGGAAACGTAACTCCAACCCAAACACCCACTTAGGCGCGCTTAAGGAACAGAAGCATAAAGGGGCAGATTTTAGCGTTTAATTCACCGTCCTCGCATAGGAATAGAACATTCGCTTATAAAACTTAGGAACGCTTTTGGATACATAGTAATGACCCAAAAATGAACCGCTAAGAGGAATGCCTCGTAATAACGCGTGACCTCGCACCATACCTCAGGCTAATCTTCCCGACCTGAGCCAGGCACGGTCTCACTTACGCACTGGCTCTCAGTGGCAGGTCTTCAATGATTAATTGAAGAACGTAAAGCATTTAAGTGGTGAGTGTTTTGAAGTGAGGCTCTTGACTATGCGATCCAAAATTCGTTTCTTACGTTTTCTGCTGAGGTTATAGAGGATTTGACTGAGTGGATTGCAGATCAATTTGACCTTTCCAGGCTTTGAAGAATGCGAGCTTCGCCGAAACGTCTGCCACTGCATTATTATTGAATTGTCTTTGCTTCATCACTACATTGATTATTATGCTCCATGACTGATATTTAATAAATGCTGCCGTTAACACCTCGTAACTGCTTAGCAGGAAAAGTGGCGATTTATTCCGTCTGAGGTTAATAGACAGTCGGTCCTGGGCATGCATACATACACACACCTATACATGCATATACACAGGTACACCTCCATACTCGTTCACACATACATACGTGCATACATGTACCTATACTAACGCGCACACACGTACATGCGCATACACACATACACAGTCATACACATGTGTTTACACAGACATACACACATTACTGCTAGAATGTGTAAGTCCCTTGCAGTTACGTTTGGTCTGCTTCTCTACGATCAATCCTTTCATTACGATGGCAGCTGTATCACGTCTGCATACATGCATTGTCATATGTATGTATGGACGTATGTGAATAGTGTGTGTATGATACAGTGTATGTTGCCCTGAAAAGAAATATTGTGGAAGATATATCTAGGTGCGTATTTGCTGCTAAACCCTTTATTAAGTGCGTAAATCATACACGTTAACTCGCAAATTCAAACCTGCTGAGAATACGACGCCATTATCATCACGCCTATATGAGAGAGGTCGAAGACAAGCGTGTCAGCGGAGGGCGCAGTTTCGCTGCCGTTTTGAGGGAGAGTGTTCGGGAAGTAGGTGGACATTTCACCACCATGTACCTTACACCATTTACTCCTTCTTTCAAATACCTGACATTAGGACGAAATCCTGTCCAAAACACTAACGGAAGTGCGAAAAGTATTTGAAGCATTTGGAAAGTGTTCCAGTCTCAAAAATTAGCACGGTTTTGGAACAGCATCTGGACTTAGCGTTTCTGGAATTTGGCTAAATTTACTGTGGATAATTATATTCGTAATCCTAGTGTCGTTTTGAACAGATCTCAGGTGGCTATCATTTTGGCGGCAACGACGACGTCGAAGTGCAACAGGATAGTGTGCTCGATTGAGACTTTTGCGCTCCACTAACAATCATCACCTCTATCGCTCATTCTTCATCCTCCTATTTCTTTCTAGTCTTCTCTCTTCAGATGCAACTCTAGGCGTGTCGTTTCGTTTCAGTTTTCTCTAAGGAAATTTCGAATCGGTTGCTGAGGACTGACTTTCCCCCTCTCACTTTGCCATTATACTTTTAAAAAATAATTCTTCTTCTCGAAATCCTCTGTTATTTTCTATTTTACAGATTTTTCATTCATGCGACGCTTAGTATGTCTCATTACGAAATCGCTTAAGAAAGAAACAGGGTCTATACATTACTAGTTAGAATTTTTATTACCGCTTTTAGCGATATATATAGACATAGTATATAAATATATATATATATATATATTACTATAGTATATATATATATAATATCACCTGTATCACCTGTCGTCCCGTTGTTCGTCGAATGACTCGAGCGGGTACCAGCAACTCTTCCATTTTTCCCTATCGCGTGCAAGAGTAGTCCAGTGGGCCCTCCTCGCTCCAGGGATTCGCTGAGCATCATATCTTTCTTCTATCGCTTTCGTGAAGAAATCGGACCAACGGGTCAGTGGCCTTCCTTTAGAGCGCTTCACGTCCCGAGGAATCCAGTCGGTAACGGCTCTCGTCCATCGGTTGTCGTTGAAGCGCATCACGTGTCCGGCCCACCTTATTTTCGATATCCTGGTGTGTAAGAACGGCGTCTCAGAGTTTCTCTTTGAGGAATCCCGCCCGGTGAGTCCGCGAGAGGCACGTGGACGCTGTCCCCAGGAAGTGGATAGAGGAATAGACGCAAATCAAAAGCGACTGTGTGCTTCCCAGAGACGCGGGTGGATTCAGGGGATGAGTTCCCTGCTTGCACGCCGATTGGACAGAAACTCTTTTACTAGTCAAGTCGGCCAAAAGCCTGTAATCAAGCAGCCGGGAAGTACATGAGAGGCGGTTAGGAGTCGCCTCCAACAAATAAGCTCCTCCCGCTCCTCGGGCAGTGACGTCGTACGTTATTCTTCTGCTTGAATTCAGTAGATCTTCCACAACGGAATCTGGAGTAAGGTCCTGCATTGTAGGTCAGATCGTCATCGCTCATGGCTCACCAAGCCATCCATCCCTCCGGGTCGGTAAATTGGTACCAGACAGGTCTCAGACTTGTCTGGGAGGATAAGCAGCACTGACTCGGTTCAGCGGGAGGCCACCGCGAGTCATTGTAATAGGCCAGATGTGCATGCCAATCATCTCAAACGAAAGTAAAGAATTGAAGTCGAATGCATGGCGCATCCCTCAGGGATTGATCAACGCGAGAGCTTTGATCCGTATCCTTTATATAATATATATATATATAATATATATGATATATGTGATATATACATACTCCTGGGAGGCGACTACTAACCGCCTCCCATGTACTTCTTAGCCGCTGGATTGCAGGCTTTCGGTCGACTTGACTCGTAGAAAATAGAGGTTTGTTAATCGGCGCTGCAAAAGCAAGGAGCTCGTCCTCTGAATCCGCCTGCGTCTCTGGGAAGCACACAGGTCGCTTTTGGTTTGCGTTATTCCCTATCCACTACCTTGGGACGCGTCACGTGCCCTCGCGACTAATCGTGTGGGATTCCTCAAAGAGACCGATCAGAGACGCCGTTCTACACGCCAGGATATCGACAATAAGGTGGGCCGGGCACGTGATGCGCTTCAACGACAACCGATGGACGAGAGCCGTTACCGACTGGATTCCTCGGGACATCAAACCCTCTACGGGAAGACCACCGACCTGTTGGTCCGATTTCTTCACGAAAGCTATAGAAGAAAGATATGATGCCCAACGAATCCCTAGAGCGAGGAGGACATAGTGGGGTACTCTTGCACGCGATAGGGAAAAATGGAAGAGTTGCTGGTGCCTACTCAAGTCACTCGACGATCAACGGGACAGGTGATGCAGGTGATATACACGTATCTCACTTATCACTTGGATACTTGAACGGTCTGAGTTCACTGATAGTACGAACCTCAGCCGGGGAAAACTGTGCTGGTTTAGCTGCTTTGTTCCCTGGAATTCCGAGGTAAACCTTGCCGAGGCTTTCTCAGGTCGCCACCTTATCAGACCAGCCGCCTACCTTTGTCGATCAGATGGAGATTACCAACTTGCGACTACATCCTACCAGTACGGCAGTCATTCCTAGAACGGTTTGCTCCCAGCTGTGCTTTCCGAGTGGAAACGTCGGAGGCACTCGCGGCTTGGGTGTCCCTGCTGGGGGTTGAATTCCTGCTTTACTTCGCAGTCCGACGCGCGAGAGGACCACCCAGCCGCGAAGGGGCGCTAAACCATTTCGGTGGTCTCAGCATTCATACTGTCTATTTATGGTCGCTGGCGTTTCCGAAGTTCACTTAATTCAGAGTTTGAAAAAGTCTGATTACCTTTGATCTTGTCAACTGCATACCACTATAAACTCAACAAAAATGCGACGAAAGCTGGGTTTTTATTTTAACTGCAGAGGGCCACCCAGTTTTCTATTGATTTTCTATTGAGTGTTACGAACCCAAGAACACATGTCGTCTGGGAGGATAAGCAGCTTTGGCTCGATACGTGGTAGGCCACTGCGAGTCATTGTAAACGCCAGATATGCATTTAGTTACCTCGAGCCAATATCAAAATTGAAGACGAAAGCATGGCGCATTCCTCAAGGACTGATCAATGCCGAGGGCTCTAAAGCTTTTCTTTAATTATGGAATTATTTTACACACAACCCGTAGCCACAGTATATGTCCGCATCCCAGGACTTTCAGTATCTGACTCGCTTCTTCATATTCGTCTCCACGAAGGTCCTGTCTTGGACATTTCACATGTTCCTTCAGCTCCGGCTTGAGCATTTTGCCTTCTCTGTGAGTGACGTAGAATGATGATGGAGACTATCCTCATTGAAACTTGGAGGTAGCTTAGCTAAGGCATTCCCTGTGGCGTGTTCGATGATGGCTGATTGCAAGAGAGTGTTGTGGCTGGGGATCGAACCAGCGCCCTTCTTATCACTTTGCTTCCTGATACACTACATCACTAGCCTGCTGCGCCAATCCGCCTCTTATAGGAAAATACATCATGGTTAGCCTATAGTTATCATCCACCCTTTCATGCTGCAAACAGTCTTCGGTTCGGCGACTAACGCGCTGTGCCTTCTTCATCATCACTCCTGAACAATTCGTTCCTTATATTCAGATATGTCGTCATGATTTCTAAAATTTGCTTCACTTTCTGTTTTAGGTGACGTCTAGATGGCTTCCATATCTCAGTTGCATAAAACCTTATTGTCGGAATGGAGTAAGGAGCAGAAAAACACGAATACTGTCTGCCAGATTCTAAAGCAAATAGGAGTATGTAACACTCTCAGATTGTATACCCAATGGTGCTGAGCGATGTGCAAAACTTTGACGGCAGCGGGACTCGAACCCGCATTTCACCCTGTTCGACGGCGGGTGCTCGATCCGTTGCACTACCGACGCCTTTTTTGACACCACTTTTCTAACGCTACTACACATCAATCTGTCAGCATCCAATCGCCAACAGTTTGGACTGGTTGTCGTTATCGACATGCGGGTTCGAGTCCTGTCTGACATCAAACTTGTAACCATCGCTCAACATCATTTGGTACAACATAATCAAATAGATTTCCTTTCTGTATTATCGCTTCTAGCGGTGGTATAATGTTACAGATATACCCAACGGTGTTTAATAATGTGAAAGCTTCTGCGTCGGTCAGAACTCGAACCCGCGTTTTACCCTATCTGGCAGTGCGTGCGCCGAAATGTTGTACTGCTGACACGCGTTTTGCCACCACTCTTTCTGCGATGGAGCGTATCTATTTTTCAGCATGCAACCGCCAGCGGCTTGACCCAGGTAGTCGCTATCAACATTGGATCCAGTCACGCTGACACATATTAGCTATTGGATGAACAATCAAAATTCTGGCCCGTTGACGGTTGGTTACTGACGGGCAGATTCGTTGTATCTTAGAAAGAGTGGTGTCAAAACAGGCGTCGGTGGTGCAAGGTAGGAGCACGCGCCCCTGGACTGGGTATAATGCGGGTTCGAGTCCCGTCTGTCGTCAAAGTTTTGCACATCACTTAACATCAGTGGGTATCATTTAGAATAATTGTAACACTATAACACCGCCAAGAAGCGGTTGAATAAAAATGATTCTGTTTGATTATAGTGTTAGTGTGGTTTTTTCATTTGCAAATTTATCTTCTGTTACTGTATCTTTTTGAATTTCATATTTTAGGAGTCGTTATTTGACCAGATAGCAATCGATGCCATTGATGCGAAGGCACTTACTACGATCTACAAGTTCGTTTAGCTTTTTCTCGAATTAGTCTCGGTGTTTCTATCATTGGAGACACTATGGTCGAGTGGTTATGATGCTTGTCACGGCGCGGATGGGACGAATCCCACTCCCTCTAAAGCGCACTCCGGCGCTTAACAATGAACGCCCCGTGGAACGCCACAGCCAGGCTATCCTCGAGATTGCAAGGACACGCTCTCATTTAGGTATTCTATGACGTTCGAGAAAAAGACGAGAAACGATTGAATGCTAGAAATACGTGTAGAGTTACGTGACTGAGATAGTGGGATCCAGAGAGTGAAAAAAAATGTGAAGACGGATAATAAAGTGCCAAGTTTTTGTCGTTCGTAGGTGTTGTTTCGTCTCTGCGGAATATTGAATGCGTAACATTTTCTGGTAGGTCATGAGAAATTGTTGTGTTTTACATGACTGGAAGGTGTATGTGTATGTGGCGCAGTCGTGAGAGGTGCCCCGCGACACGCCGTGATTTATGGTTCGATCCCCCACTCACGGCTCACCAGGTCTTCCGTCCGTCGACAAATTGATACCAGATGAATGGGTGGGCAGCAGCGTGACTTGATACATCGGTAAGCAACAAGTCCTTATAGAAATCAGATATGTAACCAGTCAACTTCAAGGATACTTGATACAAGACGGATACCCCAGAGATTGATCAGCGGCGAAAATCTTTTTTCACCGATATGGTTTGGTTTTCAATTGGAAAAAGGGGTCGAATCAGTTTTAAAATGAAGAATGTTCCCATATTTTCTAGGTGTTTAGTATCATACCATAATTTTTGGATGTGGTATCGAAGAATCTCTCAAGTGGTTTAGCGCCTCATCGTGACCGTGAAGTGCTTCTGCGTGTCGGACTGCGAAGTACAGCGGGGAGTTCAAGCCCCCACTAGGGCCACCAAGCTTATAAGGAGTCCAACGTTTCAACCGGGAAAGCCCAACAAAGAGTAAATCGGAGCTGGAATGAGCGCCTTCTTGATAGCTAGTAATTACAAGGTAGTAATCTCCCTCTTGTCGACAAGGGCCGGCGGCCTGACATAGCTCGGGCTAGGTTTACCGTGGGATTTTAGGGAACAAAACGGCTGAACCAGGTCAGTCTGCTTGTATGTTGGGCTTCGGATATCAGTAAAGGCAGGCTGCCCAAGTATTCAAGTTTCCGAGGTACTGAGGAACAGGACATCACCTTGTCATTTTTCAACTGTGGCTGCTTCAGCGGAAGCTGTACCATCAGTGCTCCTTCAACTTATTCTCCAATAATATACCCTATTCTTTATCCTCACTAGCAGCAGCGTCTCTGTCGACGGAAGACTTTTTATGCCTCATCGAGGAAAACAGTGAAATAAAGGATCGTAGAGTTACGTGACTTGTGCTTTGGAGTTTTGTCAATTACTGAACTATGGTTCTTCTGCTGTAAGACATGTTGTGTCAATCTATTGAACGAGGAGTGATGAGGTGAGCCTGATTGCCAAGTACATGGAGAACCCCTATGGAGTATGCCGGTCTCCCCAATTACTGTATAAGATTCTTATCTTGGTTCTTTTCTGTTAGAGGGCGATAAATGAATATTACATCTCATTTGCTGGACATGAAGTTTTTGTAGGAGTGTCATTTACCATTAGAAGCTTAAATCTCTGGCTAAAACCGTACTTGGGCGGTTTTTTAGAACATTTTTGAATAACGCTGTAAAATTGAGAACTAAATTGTGTTTTACGTCCTCCGCACGCCTCCAATCTGTCAAGCGTAAAATTCGCTGGAAACACGAAATGTATGTCGACGTGGAGAGGTTATCTCATAGTATCTGAGTCAATAGTTCAATCTGGAGTTTTTTCCAAAGCGGAGAAACTATTCCCAATTGATTAACAAGCATAGCACTTTCATACGTGAAAATCAATCAATCATCACGCCAGTCCCCCTTGCCGCCTCACTTCGCGGCCAGTGAATTGGCCGAAGAACGCAGGATCGCGTATGTGAACCAGTCTTATTCTCCCTGTTGCACTACAGATAGATGATCTATCCGGAAAGTAGGCGCAGCTCTGGAATCCTAGAATCTCACGCTATCGAATGATTACTAGGTGTCTAAAGAAAGAGATGTGTCCGGCGAGCTGTAAAATACAAATATCTCCTTTCTCCTACAGCGCTATCGAAAAAACTTTTCCAAAGAGGAAGTACTTTTTTGAGTTCTTCGAGATTTATGCTATCGAAAGGATACTAGATATCTAAAGAAAGAGTTTTATTTATTGAAATATAGTCGTGATAAGAGAAAAAAAAACGCGTGGAAACCTAGTTTCATTTTGTATTTTGCAGCATTATAAAAGGGTGTTTTGAAAAACCGGTCATGTATGGCTCTGGCCAGAGATGTAAGCTTTTGAATGACTACTGAGCTCCTGTGAAAAATTCATGTCCAGCGAATGTGATCGAATATTTGCTTGGCGTCGTCCAACAAAAAATATCCCTATATTCCTATAAGAAAGTAGATTGAGAGTCCTTTCCTCTTCTGTGGCCAAGTAAGTTCTTTCAGAGAGAAAGGGTCGGTTCGAACTCGATCTATCATTCGTAGTTTATAAAGTAGGACATTTTACGAACTCCGTCAGTTTGTCTGAGACCTATAATCTGCTGTGAATTCTAGTGTGTGTTTACCTGCGACGTTTATTAATGGGTTCCTTATTTGTTCTTCACAAGAGGCTTCAGCGAATAATCTCAGCCGTACTTATAAGATGGCTTTCGGAATTTTCTTAGTGTTTCTTCTTTTTGGCGCGTAGTTCATTTGTTAGTGGTACCCTGACTGCACACTCATGTGGGTCAATGGTTTGATCTGCCCAAGGCCGACCAGGTCTTCCATCTATCCAAGCTCGGAGGATTGGTGCCAGACTTATCTGCTAGAAGAGCAGCACTGACTTGGTGAATCGCTAGGCCACTGCGAGTCATTGTAAAGTCCAGATATATATCCAGTCACTTCAAACGATGCTAAGAGTGGAGTTGAATGCATGACGCATCCTGAGGGTCACTGATCAGCGCGAAGAGCTTCATCCTTTATCCTTTCTATTGGTCACCTGTATTGTTCAGCATTTTCTAGGGATTACTATGAAATCAGTGCCCTGGTCGCTGCGCTAAGGAATGATATGGCAGCGTTTGATGATACGATACCTAGAGTAAGTTCAGTTCATTTTTCATAGGTCCTGAATTTATGATGAGATTCTCTGTTCGTGCTTTTTCATTTCTATTTCTGACAGTGTACTTCTGAAGGTGTTGTCGTTTTACGATCAATGTCCTACGGCTGCAGAGAATAAGTATCTTATGATCGGACTCAACCTCATGTTCCTCTTGGCAAGTAATCGTCTCTCCGAGTTTCATATGGTTAGTGCCTTTGTGCTTGTCAAGTTTCACTGTTACTTTGTGTTCCTCTTAGACTAGGGTATTCTGTTCTCTGGATTATTTATATTTCATATTGTAGAATCATACTGTGTCGTTCCCTTTTTTCATAGATGTTGGAGTCAATACCTCAAAGTATTCAATCAAGTAATCCTTACATTTCCACACCTGTTCGGCTTGAGCAGTCTTTAATGGAAGGAGCGTATAATAAGGTACATGAGATAAAGGTTTTACAGAAATTTTTGCTTATCAAAATATTAGGTCGTTATGTAAATTTTGGCATCAGAGCAATAAACACCAAATTTATTAACGTGTGATTTTGTTATCATTCAATTGTGCATTTACTGGCAAATATTTTGGTACACAACTTTCTTATGCTTGCTTCAGGTGGAGCTGTTTTGGGAACAAATTTGCTGGCTTCATACGTGAATGACGCGTAGAGGAAAATGCTAGTGAAACGGCGCTCAAGATAAATGGAGCTTGGGGCAATGATATGTCTGCAGAAAGGACGGTTAGAAAGTGGTTTACGAAGCTCAAGCTGGAGAGAACAATCTGGAGGATCAGTCGCGCTCGTTCCCTCCACAAGAAGCCTCATAAATCGTGCGCGTCGCTTCGCTAGCATTTTCCCCTAAGCGCCATGCGTGTACGACAACAAAGCGAATTTGTTCCCACGACAGCTCCATCTTGAAGCTAGTTTAGGGAAATTGTATACCATAATGATCGCAAGAAAATGCGCATGTGAACCATACCAAAGTCATGCAGTTTTTATCAGTTCTGGTGAGTATATTTTGTGCTTATTGCTCTAGTGCCGAAACTTATGGAACGATCTAATAAATTCCATACTCTGTCGTAGCAAGTGTTGTCCTGAATAACAAATGTTTAGGTTGTTCTCACCGAAAAAACTATTCCCAGTCATTTCTATAGCATCTTCATTCGAATTATGATGGACGCTGTCAGGTATCTGTTCATATAACTTGTTCTTGTTTTCGAACGTGTTTTCCTGGTTTTATTTCTTTTTTCTTTGTCGTATCTGTACGATTATCATTCTCTCGTGGGAGATCTTGAATCTAGTGTTCGCGATTTGCGAGTTGCCGACGAAGGGTTCCCATCTAGGGAACTGAAATTCGAAAGGTTTTGGTATCAGTTATAAGAGTTCCTATTTTGCGGATTACTTTTCATTGGGTAAATCTAATGATGTGAAATTATACATCATCAGTAACGCCTTTGTCTGCTTTCACTGAGCTTCCCTTGCTATTAATTTCATCGATTCTGCAGCTTTGAGAGTATCCTGTTCTAGTCAGCTTTTTGTATCTGGTCTACTGTAAACTGAATTCTCTCTATAATACATTAAACTCTATGAAGTCGGGTGGGCTTGCTAATCTGATTCGAGTACTGTAGAGGATGAGGAGATGAAGAGATAGCTAGAGTACCACTTATGAGAAGAGAATGGGTGCTGTCATCGTCACTCTTGCGACAATTCATTTCCTATTGTAACGATGTAGAAGTCCATCTTATCGACTGCTTTTGATTCTCGCTAGAAGCGTTCAGTATAGTCTGTTAGGACGTTTAGGAGCATTTACGAGATTGGTACGTCGAGCTATACGTACGTTTCGGCGGTGTCGCCCGCTTCATCAGTGGCCCACGCCACACGCTAAGCTATATTTTACACTGGGATGGGAGACGTAAATTAAATATAGTGATAGCGCGTAATATTGTATTATTACCATTTTTTCAGTAGATGGGTTACGGCTGGTAGAGAGTATGTAGAAATCCATCTCATCGCCTCCCTTCAAACTTTGCTTCAAACATTCAATATAGTCCCCCCATCCCACTAAGTTCGGTTTAGTGTGGAGTGTGGGCCACTGATGAAGCGGCGACATCACCGAAACGTCCGTGTGGCTCGGACGTACCAATATCGTAAAGACTCTAAGCATCCCAACGAGAAGTGTGGAAGAACAAAGACTTTGTTGATAGTATGGGTATGCGTGAATGTATATATAGGGATAAATACATTTTATGACTTGGAGAGGTCGAAAATTAAGCGTCGTCGCCAATCTAATTGGAGGATAATATGTATGTGAATGAACAGTGAGCTTTTTGTCAAAGGTCGCAGCACTGATTTCATCTTTACATTGATAAAAAGAAGTTGCATAAGTTTGTAAGTACTTCAGTGTATAACAATAAAATCTATTCATCGGTTTTACGGTGAATATTCTCAAATTGTGACACCTGATGCTGTAGTACGAAGTACGTAACGCCCGTGAAAAATACCCGTTTATTTTTCCTCAGTGTAATAAAGCGATAGCTTGATTTTAACAAACCACCGGCTTTGATTATCATAACTATTATGCCGGTTTTCATTTCTGAATTTTCGTGCAAGGTTAGTATCTTTCTACAAGGGCTCTGGCTAACGCAGCGGCTATTCGCCATTTAGAGTGAGCATTTGGATATGATAATTATACCTTTGAAATTTGAGCGTGGTCTAAACAAAGCACTCCAGATAAAGGTATAATATGATATAGCAGCCAATGAGCAATCGAGTGCACAACACTCGGTGTTAGGTGAATGTTTCACCTGACATAGAGTGTAAAGCGTACGTCGTCGACAACTATATAAGGAGTGTGACGGCTCCCGAGAGAACTGGCTATGAAAAGATCGACAGACGACGGGTTCTGCTCGGCTGATGAGTCTGTAAGGACGAAACACGTGTCTGGGGCTGTACAAGAGCCCTTACCAGACCACATGACATGTTGGCTCAAATAATGATGAAAGGATACATTTGGATATGACTCAGTGTAGAACGTCTGGGCTCATAGGAAGGTGATTTCACCGAAACGTGAACCTTTGCTTCGAAAGAAAATAAAACAATCTTAAGCATGCTTTAGAAGAACGTAGCTCTTTCCAGTATTATCGGCGATGCGGCAGTTTGGGTAATTAACCGGCTATGAGTAGGGCGGGTTTATTCTAAGCTGGTAGACCGAATGGAAGCGTCTTCTAAGGTTACAAGATTTGCTGTTATGAATAATGAATAGAGAATATATGTTACAAGTCTTACATTCCTATTAGTTCATGGGAAGTTCCTTCGAATGATAGTGCAGTCACTGGTTTCGCTTGTGGCAGTCATGTATTTCTCTAGGTACAAAATTTGGCCTAATTTGGTTTCGCAGGAAATCGGTTGGTCCTGTACTTGTTGACTAAGAAACAAGCTTTGTGGCGCGTTTTTGGCTTCGTATCTTGTCTAGTATTATTTTCAATTCTCAATCTCATTAGCGCTAACATATATTCGTCTGAGATGCTAGTGCCAAGTTGTGGTCCCATCAGTTTTCCCTAAGCCTAAGCTTTTTATAATTTTTTACTTGACTAAATCAATAAGATTTTCAAAGATTGATGAGGCCTCAACTCTCCACAAGGTTCTCGTCTGGCGTTGTCGACAAAAGTTTAGTTTGCGCAGTAATGAGAGCAACAAGGCAGATTTTCGTGTGGAGCTTGACAATTCCGTTGACAATGGTGCATCCTTGAACATCGAAGAAACTGCCAAATCGATATCTTTTAGCATTTTTTAAGGAATTTCACTCTTAGCCTTTTTTCACTGCTTATAGAGAAAGTATGGAATAATGGACATCAAATCGCATTTCAATTTCTGTAAATATTGACATCAGTTGCTTACTTTGTTAGAAGTTTGTAATCAGCAAAAGCGTTATGAATGTTATAGAAGAAATTGAATACATTTCTTTCTCTATCATATCTTTTCAGGATGGTATTTGAATTGTATTGCAGACTGTGGCTAAATGATGATCGATTCTTTATCAACATCGGAGTACTCAACGAGCTATTTTTAGGAGTGATATAGCTGTATCAATTGAGAAGTCATTCAAACTGTTGAGCACTCGCGATGCTGCAAACATGCTATTATTTGAGAACGATGCGCAAGTGCTGGAATTCGCTAAACAGGTCTTTTAACCTCATCTTATTGAGAGATTCACAATCGAAGTACTTTCACTTATAGTTGTGATTTTTCAGCGCAAGTGGACGAATGAGAACGGATGCTTTATGTTCGAAACCAGTGTTGCTCAACATGATAGACCTACTTTGGACACCGCTCGTATCGCTAAGCAGACAATCTTCTATGCAAAACAGCTGGAGATGATCGTCTAAAAGCTTACGTTTTGTCTGCTTATTTGAACATGGATATGTTTATAAAACTCGTATAACTTGCAGATAAACTCATATGATTTGTGGATATCTGTAATAGACAGCACGTGATTTCCTATGGAAGTGTAGGTCTAAAAGTGATCTTATACATAATGAGGATAGGTAGATTACACCATTACGACTACGTTGTAATAATCTTTCTAGGAATAGAAGTATTCTAAAGATGGCACCTTGATAGGTGCTGCGCGGGAGAGAAAAATCTGCAGTTTGTTTACTTATACAATCATTACAAACAATTTTTTCGATTTTGCGCGTGTTTCCCCCTATCAACGGTAGTTGCAATCACAAAATTTAGCTCAGTAAAATCAGCTAAAAGCACAACGAGTGCCAACATTTCCTCGTTACATCTGCTGTTGACTACCTACTGCTCACAATATGATGTTACCCATTGATAAAATGAAAAGCGGGATTGGCAAAACAATGATTTGCGAAGGAGGAGGTCCGATCTATCCTCTCACAATGGACTGAACATCTCTCATTTCATTTGTACCAAGTTATGTATGTTGAAACTAACTATGTACTGTTCTTTAACACTGACAACCATCCAGCATACATTCGTAAGGATCGAAGACTAATAAATAGCCCAAATCATGTACATAGCCAGTCTCCGTATAAGGTTTCGGATAGGGGACAGAGCTGTGAAACATCTGCTGCGAATAAGGCCAAGCATTTCCTCTTACAAACACGTACGAGCAACATGTTAAAAATAAAACCTAGGTTTTCTATAGCAATGTAGGTGCAGTCGCTACTTTTCCGTTATCTCCATCATGTTTCAGTGCCTTGGGAAAAAGTCTTGAAAAATGCTTTCCTGTTGCGCTGTTAAAGTAGGAATAAAGTTTTGTATCATACCTCAGCGTTTTACACTGAATAAAGTTTTTCCTCTAAATCATCAGTAATATTCGTTAGCACAGATTACGACGATTTCTTAGAAATTCTTGGTTTTCAAAAATGACTTCCTAGCGCGCTGTAACAGTCAACAGAAGATTTGATTTCGCAAATTTGACAACGGCAAGAACGCGGTGGCTTGGTCGCGATGCGCGAAACCTAACCTTCTCTGGGTTGCTACAACGCACTGTGTTTTTTCAAAAAGTCATGTGCACCATCAAAATTTTCGCGATTTTGGATATCGAGTAGTCTTCAAATGTTCAGGTAAAGCTCTATTCAGCTAAAAATGTTTGAGGAACATAATTTTTTTACTGTTGCAGCGAGTCCGGAAAATCATATAAAAAATAAAGCACACCTTAGAAATTTCCATCAAGATTTCAAATTAATACCAAAACTTCCGAAGAAATCACAAGGCGTGTTTTTCCCAAGATTCCGGAGTAGGATGAGGATAACGGAAGTAATTCAAATTTGCGAAACCTCATCTTATCTTGACTGTTTCAGCGCACTAAGAAGCCTTTTCATTATTATTTGAGCCAACATGTCATGTGGTCTGGTAAGGGCTCTTGTACAGCCCGAGACACGTGTTTCATCCTTACAGACTCATCAGCAGGACAGAACCCGTCGTCTTCAATTTTTCTTAGTCAGTTCTCTCGGGAGCCTCACACTCCTTATAGAGAGTCATCGAAGAACACTCCATGTCAAGTGAAACCTTCACCCAACACAGAGTGTTGCGCACTCGATTGCTCTTTGGCTAGTACTAAGAAGTGTTTTCAAAAGAAATTCATGTCAAATCCTAAGCGAGGTTGGTACGCCAGAGCCATACACCGGTGTTTCGGAGGTATAGCCGTCCTCGTCAGTGACCGACGCTCCACACTAAGGCCGGCGTTGTAGCAAGGAGGGAGGCGTAAGTAGTGACGGCACAGTGTACAATTAAGCTGGTCCATCACCACTTCTCAGTCGATGGATCTCGTCTGGTAGAACAAAATTCGACTGTTTCAAAACCTCGCAATAAACGTTTGAAATACTTCAAAAAGAGGGTTTGAAGTCTAAGCGAGGTTGGTACGCCAGGGTCGTGCGCCGGTTTTTCGGAGCTGACGCCCTCCTTAGTGACCCACGCCTCACATTGAACCCTGCATTGTAGCAAGGAGGTAGGCGCAAAACAGTCGATGCCGTGTATCAGTTTTGTTCTACCAATCGAGATCCTTCAACTGAGAGGTGGTGATGGACCAGTATCATCGTACACTGTGCCGTCACCACTTACGCCTTCCTCCTTGCTACGCAGGGCTTGAGGTAGAGCGTGGGTCACTGACGAGGATGGCGATACCTCCGAAACACCGGTGTATGGCCCTGGCGTACCAACCTCGCTTAGGCCTTAAATATTCCTTTTTGAAATTATTTTGAATGTTTATTGCGAATTTGCGAATTTTAAAACAGTCGATACCTTGGAACAATTTTATTTTCAAAAAATCAGGTACATCATGAAAATTGTTGAGATTTGTACTATTGTGTGATTGTCAAAATTTTTTAGGAAAGACTTTGTCCAGTGAGAACTGCTTTAATGTGGAACCAAGTCATATTTTTACAATCATAGCACAATAAAGCCGCTCAAAACCATAGAAAGAACCAAACCACAGAAGATATAAGGCAAACCATTGTAATTCTCGTGATTTAACCTATTGAACGCGTCTTAAAGCTATTGACATAGGCAAAAAAAGCGCTTTTTGCAAGGTGCTAGAACGGGGAGGAGATAACGGAAAAGAATCGCAAAATCATTGTCGAAATCCTGCTCGCTTAACAGGTAGCGCCTCGTAGTTTTTTCATGAAGCTTGTAAAGCATATCTAACAAACAAATCGGACTATAGTTACGAAGGCCTTTTTTGTGGAAAGTGACTGTACGTGACGTCCCAGACTGGTCTGATTTTTTCTTTCGACAGTAAAAAGTTATATATGCTGCAAGCAGTATATCAGATTATAGCTTTCATCTCTCAGGAAAGTCTGCAGTGATGTTACAAGGTTGAGGTGCTGTGCCTTTTTTCATGCTTTCTATGGCTTCTCGAACTTCGGGAGGTAAACTTCTGGGAGCTTTTCTCCACTGGGTATTTCGGGATCCGTAAGGGAGGTAGTGGAACCGAAGACATTAGTGTAGAATTTTTCTGTTATCAATTCCATATCATGGCGGGAAACTTTTGTGATCCCACCCTT
This sequence comes from Parelaphostrongylus tenuis, assembly GCA_019055375.1. NCBI lineage: Eukaryota > Metazoa > Nematoda > Chromadorea > Rhabditida > Metastrongylidae > Parelaphostrongylus > Parelaphostrongylus tenuis. The sequence continues at coordinate 2,574 of JAHQIW010001728.1, read as the reverse complement.
CGCTCATCAACGCTAACAGCGGAACATTGCAATCACTTGGGTTTCGATGGCACTTCACTAGATCGTTTCTGTGCTGCTTTCAGCAGTTTCTTTTGCCTGTATCATTGTGGAACCTCTTGCAAAGCTCTTCTGCAGCTGGCATTCAACATTATCCGTGGCAATTGTGTTTCCAAATGTGTTTCATTGGGAACAAGCTGAAACTTGTTTCTGGTTGGAGCAGCTCCTCTGTGGTGGTGCAAATGTGATCGAATTTTCGTGAGTGAGTCAAAGGAGCCAAGTCGGTACAACTCTTGAGTCCTTCGACAAGCATGTCGTAGTCTTCCATCGAACTATCCTCAATCTGCCAGTCATAGTTGCATAAGATTTTGTTTAGAATATTTCCGTCTAGACAGCTTGACGACCTATCTTGGTTAATGACATAAATTCATCTGCAGCTTACGGCTAAAATTAGTACTTTTGCTTCAAGAATGCGGCGATCGGACCGAGTAAGGCTGATAAGACTACGGATGTATCCACTAAACACTGACTTTTCTTTGTACGTTTATGGCCGATTGCCGCATACGTCGCGCTGATAATTGACTCCCACATCCAGCGGCGGTGTTCTTTCTTCTGGAAAAGTGAATTTCCGTGGAAAAGACGTGCTGCAAATAAGAGTCCTGCGAGGCGTTCTCATTTCTTTCTCCTAATTTAAACACTCCAACAATGCATCCGCTTTCGTTGACTCTACCTCTTCTGGCACTGAAGTCTCCGACAATGACAATGAGTGTGCGGTACGACTCATCATTGTAAATAGCTTTCTCCAGCTGTTAATAAAACGCATCCAGTTAGTATTTTTCACCTGCACTGGCTGAAGAGTAACATTTCATGATAAAGGTTTCCCTTTCAAACCTTAGTTGAAGGCGAAGAAGAGCTGAACATCTCGTACAAGTGGACAAAATGGGTAATGGACGGATGAACGACAAAGCCTATGCCACCGACATTTCGCGACGGGACCTTGTCTCCGCGGATCATTTCCGTTGTTCAGTTGACGTATGTCGTTCTTCTAAGATGTCGTCTCTTTCACGGCAACCACATGTATTTTAATACGGCTTACTGTTTGAAGAAGTGCGTGAAGATCGCCGACAGTGGAAAGTGTTCTTGCATTGTATGTACAAATTCAAAGGTAATCTCAATGGCAAGTTGCAAGCGTATTTCGTGATTTTGTAGCCTTTCACCTGTCGTCCCACCGCCTCATGTCATACTAGGCTGGAAAGAATGTTTTAGGGCTTTTGTAAAAAACTAAAAATTCATGCCTGATTTTCAAATAAAAAGAGTAGGAAGTATTTTTCAAAATGGAAGCCATCGTTTTCTATGATTTTCCGCCATTGGTTCGTCAAGTTTCGGATCTGCTCGAAGTCGACCATTCGTTTAACTTCAAATCGAGGGACTCTTGACATGCTTCTTCAATTTCATCGGACGTTTCGAATCGGCAACTCTTCGGAAAGTGGAGTGCATTACCCTCGACTCCGTCCAATTCGTCGAAGTTTTCCTTGGTTTTTTCGGCAGTGTGCGGTCTGCCATTGTCTGGCTGCATCGTAACGTGCTTTCGGTTGACCAGAGCCGGGTACTTCGCCTTAAGCTTGCCGTAGACTCGGCGTGACTGCTGACAACAGAGCTCGGCGTTGATGGATTTGCCGTTAGGGAGCAACTCATGATGCACTTCATACCGTCACCAAACGCCGATCATGGCCTTCTTGCAAAATCAGTTGTCCTTCGGGACTGACGGCGTAGCTGGGCCTCTCTGAACGCGCTACTTGTCCCGATTGTAGTTGGCCAGGCTTGACCCACTTCTCGTCCAAAATCACATTGTGTTTCCAAAATCGGTTATTCAGTGGGTTGTTGAGCAGTTGGCAACAAATTTCGACTCATTTGGCGGCTTGTGCTTTAGTGAGTTCATGCGGATTTCGTTCTGACTTCTTGTAGACAAACTTAAGCTGGTGGAGATGAGTCAGCACAGTTGTATGAGGAACATCAAATTCGGTCGCCAGTTTGCGAGCACTTGACGACGATTCATCTTCCAAAGCAGCAATCAATTCTTCGTTATTCAGGTTGGTCCTCCTCAACAAGGCATGTTTTCAGGTCAAGATCTTCTGCATTGAGAAGCGTTGGAACCAGCGTCCAGCACCAGGTTTGCTTGCTGCGCCTTCCCCTTCAACTCCGATATTTTCATGCAGCTTGCTGTGAAAGACCCTTTCTCCAATAGTGACGCAATAAGACGCGAAATTCAATCATATTGTGTGAAAAGCAAAATGAAAAGATCGTGACAGTAATGATGTTTATCAGCTGCGCTGTGGTAGCTTCCGTGATCGCGACGGTAGTGGCTGAGGAGATCTGTGAACAAGGAAAGACTTTTCAGCAGTATGTATTACAATACCATAATAGGTATCGAAAAATTCGAAGTCTCAATCTGTTGATAAGATCTTTATCTTTAACACAGAGCTTTATTTCTCATCTGTTAACGTAGGTGTCGTCAATACATAGCTAAATTCATGTGAATAAAGGATGCCTTCAGCCACTCGCTTTAACAAAACTATT